>DWFT01000644.1:0-11156 GCA_018246795.1 Microceris patrobas patrobas
AGATTTAAAGTAAAATGATATTTATCTTGTGTTAATTTATAAAGTACGCCAATCAAGACAAAACTTACATAGCGTAGAGATTAAATGTAACACCATGCGTACCTACTGTTCACAATAAATGAATTGAATTGAAGTAATCGTACCTATGTAATTGGTCTGCGTGTTAATATTCGTCGAGGTTATTAAAACTAAAGTGAACGAAGCTGTAGGTGAGGACGCAGTGCTGTAAGAGGTCAGAGAGCCTCAAGTATATGCTATTTTTGATGTAACAGTATAATTAAAAGGGTAAATAGACTGACCCTAACGTAATACAGTATTGGTACCTGGATGTACTAAGTGGGATTGATTGTAGATCATGGGATTTAATTCTAAATTTAAATATCAACTTTAACCATATTCCATTCATCCATCAGTCTTTGTAAGTCCACTACTTGATATATACCTCCCTTAATCAGCACCACTCCTCCAGGTTTAGAACCTCTTTAGCCCAGCTGTGAGCAACTGCTTTTAAGGTCAGACCACCTGGTAGGCGAACGATCTATGCTTTTTTCAGCGAGAACCAATACATTCATGACATATAGATAAGTAAATTTCTAACCCAGTACGTGATGGCGCTCTGCTCCTGAAATGTGCCGATGATGGTACTTCTGACATGTTTCTCTTTGACGGGCGTTTCGATCGAGTTGATGGCCTTCTGGATGGCTAGCGTCTGTAGAACAAACATTATGTTAAGTAACTACAACAAACTTACGTATAAAACGCATTGATGACAAACCGTTTTGGACATTGCTTTAGTGCATGTTAATAAAAATACACTAAAAATAAGACATTTAGTGGTTGAAGATGACAAATAACATTTTTTAAAATAACAGTACTCATATTTTGGGAGATCTCAACACATGGTCATCCAATCCCAAAGTAAGCATCAAGAGAGCTTGTGTTATGGTAACCGGACGGCTGATAAACTACATATATACCTACATGTACATATATACATATTACATATAATACAACATTATTTTTAATATTTCACATATGACATAAACATAGATTAGTCCTTCCAAGTGTCCTCTCTTTTCAAGTAGCATAAAATACGTGTATATAATACGTCATAATTTAAAAATTAAGATAGTCGAAGATTGTTGGTATTATATTCAATGTTCAAAGGATACGCATCCACTGAAATGTATCAATGAGCCCTTTTCAATAAATTTACACATTAGTAACATTTTTTATATACATCCTAGCCGATTTCAGCTACGACGACTAAACTTCGTGATTATACGCTACGGTGTCGAGCTCTTGTATGGCTGATGTACCCTATTTTATGTGTAAACGTGCGTCCACAATGAGCACACGTGAGGGTACCACTAACATAATGGTAGTTAATGGCGGAAGGTGGTTGGGCTTTCATCTGATCGCATTTAAGGTCGATTTTCAGCACGAGCAAACAAGCAGACGGGCCACCTGATGGTAAATCACCGTCGCCTACGAACATGTGCAACACCCGAGGCGTTGCCAATGCTTTGCTGGCTTTGAAGGAGAGCTTCTTCAATAAAATGCAAAGATAGGAAGTCATAGATAAGGCGCGAGTGTCCAAGATGAGTTTATTATTATTACTCATTATGTTCCAGAAATCTATTCTTACATTGTAAGGTTAATTGTTGTTCTAAATAGGTAACTAGGGCATATATAAGAAGCCGTACCGACTATAATTCATTCCGTTTTAAGGACATCTTCAATACACCAAGGCTAGTAACTAATCGGATATCAGAACGAATAAATACATTTTATTCGATTTCATTTTGATTTTTCTCATTGGGGATTTCGTTTAAATTTACAATATTCTGCACTTCGATGGAATTTATCACTTTAAAACGAAATAAAAATCTAATTATTTTCCTATCAAGGTTGCTAAGATAACGCAATTTAATAATGCATTGTCTTAAACTATTATTCGCGTAACAATCATCACGCCCGTCTTTCACCACAGGCATAGATATGTCGTACACTTCCACGATTCTCCAGATACTAAAAAAATATTGTGTTTTAATTTGGATTCATACAATTATGAACATTATAGCGTCACACTAGTTTCCTAACAATGTATACAGAGAGGGCACAGGGCATGGCCCTCATTGGGGGAGTTCTATGTCCAGCAGTGGACTGAAATAGGCCGATGACGATGTATGCAGAGCACAGGCAGGGTTCTAAAAAACTCAATCTTTTCAAACCTAACATAAACGGAGCTACTACACAGCTTTCCAAGACTATAAATCTACAGCCACCAAAAGCGTCCAATTAAAAGTGTTTACCTCTACACAACTTAAAGTATACCTAGAAGTTTTAATAACAAAGCGCCGATAGCTAAATGGCGCGGGTATAAATAATGAGTGATGCACAACACACGCTGTGTGCACGTCGCGAGAAGCGGGGCCAGTATTAATAGCCACCCCTCCGTGAACCAGACGGGGAGCCGGTGTCAACAGCCCCGCAGCCATAGCTAAGGGATATCTGAGTAATTAGGTTTGGAGATTGTTATTGAGGATTCAACTTGACAAATGATGGTGATTATGATAGCTGTGGTGGAGGTTGTGGTGTTTATGGTGATGACACACGATCAACTATTTCCAAACTAGAAGGGTCTATGTTATAGTAACCAGGTGACAATCACCACAACATAATTTCAAAATATATATATGTATTTATGTGGATAACTTTAAACCCAGAGAAAACAAAGTACAATTGTACTCATTATACAAATTTTCCTAGGTGAGATTCGAATCTACTACCACCAACCATCAGCACTAGGTTAGTTTCACTAAATCGTAGTTGGAACTAGTTTAGGAATGATCTAGAACAATTTAAATCGCTGACACTGATAGATATACGAACGTTTAACAGTGATTACTTTTATCTACGAGTTCTTTAACCTTACCTTTTTCGGTTTTCGACGTAAAACACGAAAATCCATTTCGTTTAGGAAAATTTCCACTACTTGAAATCCGGAGCCACCATCTATGTCGCATCCTACGTAGGTGAATATTTTGCATTTGAACAGTCCACTGTCGAATATAAATCACGGAATACATTTTCAGAGCTGAATTCGAATCAGTTGAAATATAGTTGTTATTTGATATTCAAATCGTTTTATCCTCGAACCGCCGTGTCATGATAGATAGGGACGTCCGACAGGATGCTGGGTAAGTACGTCAATGGTCGTGTCATTCAGACCCAGTGACACCGCTGTCGCTGGCCGGTGACATAAACATGCAAAAAAATTACCATGTCCATACAAAACCATACTAACAACAACAGAAGCACTGACGCGGACGCGTGGCATATCAACAAGGCTAACGCGTGTGAAATACTTGCTAAGTTTATAGTTATGTTAATTAATTTAATTATTATTATTATTATTATTCACGCGTTAGATGTTCATACTATAATAGCCCCTACGACGTTCGACATAGAGGTGCGCGTTACGTAAAAATTGTAATATGGGAACTGGTCGGTTGTTCTTACGTGCGGCCAATTTATGTGTTAACCTGCGACCCAGTTCGTGCGGCGCGCCGCTCCACAACACTAAGTATATGATTGAAATGTTAACATTTAACATCACGCAACAAACAATTTTTATGTATGTAGCGCGATCCGCTTTGAGCAATAATTTTATTATTTTTTAAATATCACACACATCATCTTTACGGAGTATGTAGAAAACCCCGCTTGAAAAATGTCTTAATCCTTATGGACTTGACGTTCTTCTTTCACATTTAACATAACATCACGCCTGTAATGCCCGAAGGGGTAGGCAGAGGGGTGTAGTACCTACATTCCCACGTTTCACCAGCTGCGTTTACGTCCCATGGAATAGGTGGTGTGCCTATTGCCATACACGGAGCACAATTCTAGACTCCGAATCACTACTAGAATTTCTAAATTGGAAAAATCTAATAACATCCGACCCGGGATTTGAACCCAGGACCTTCCTGGACCAACGAGGCAGTCAAAAAGAATAAAATCGACTTGAAAAACTAAGAAAATGGATGCAATCAGAGTAAATGTACTAGAAAGACTTAGAAACGTCAGTTTACGCGTTTATCTTTCATGAACTATGCACTGTACAAGCATTGAGATCTACAGGTATGTATAAAACCTTGTACACATTAATTAGTTCAGGGGTTAACTGGTAAGGAATGCATCTGAACATTGTTTAATATGTTTTCCTCGGTCAATAGAAACTTATAATAGTATAAGGAAATAAATAAATTTGTAATTTACCTCACACATTTTTCTCGCAAAGTTAAGTACCGTACACAATGTGTCATAGAAATATGTGAGTGCATGAATATGAGTGCATGAATATGTGTGAGTATAATGCAACCAAATCATTACTTGTTCAAAACGGTTTTGTTTATTGTCAGAGTGACAAAAACGAATTAATTCGTAGTGAGTAACACGCTTTACAAACATGGAGTATTTTTAGGACATCGCAGCCAAGACTACGAACACGTTAAAGAGATTAAGAAAAGCGAAGAGCTTACTGCTAAATCCAGTGAAGACCGGCAAGTTCGACGATTCCGTAACAAAACGACAAAGGAAATATTCAGCAGCTACTACTGTATGTTCATGACTAATGCCTGTTGTTTGTTCGATTCCAGAAATTTCTTTGTGGAACGATACTTATGTTAATTCTCATACCGTTTGCCTATTAACGTACACAGTCTTCAAGTTCCAAACAGAATGACGAAAAATTTCAAGATTTCCTGACACGGTTTTTCCTTTAATAAATTTAATATAGGTAAGACCGGACAAGGAACTCTCTCATTATGTAGCCAGTTCCAGTATTTCCTAGCTACGGCTACTTGAATTTATTGCGGAGAACGTGTTTTCTTTGTTTCATTAAAGTATATCATTATGCATCCATCTCACGTCTGTCGACATAAACATATAGCATGAATAATACAGGCTGATCACGGTATAGCGCAGTCTACACTGATAAGTACAGCTACTCGTAAATGCACCGATCGCCGATGGGCAGCAAGGTGAGCGATTAAATAAGCTGTGCTCTGCGCTACCCAAACCGCATGATCAGCATAGGGATTGTGGGCAGAAATTCCTCAGGAGAGACCTATATCTAGTAATGGACTGAAGCAGCTTGATAGTAATGATTATCTACAATACAACGATCAAGTAAAAACCGTGATATTTCCTTAAGATTCCTATTTATACTTGCTCACTCGTACGAATCAAATATTTATTGTTGCTGACACCAAAGAATCGTTTTCACAGTTTATAAATCGGTTGTACGATAGAATATTGGCATTTTGTTACTAAACTTCTTTTTATAACCATTTTTTATCTGTTTGTTCGTACTACTGGCATTATGTTAGACGGAACCGATTACAAACTTATAATCAAATAAAAAAAAACTATTCAAGGATTCTATTTTTAAATAAGCTATACATTTTTAAAATATTTCTAGCCGTCGTTCACGGTGAGCAGTTTCCAGGAATGACAACATTTAGGCGCGAAACTCAGTGTTACAATATAATTATGATAAACCGCAATATTATGTACATATTAAAATAATTAGCATGCATGTAACAACATGCACAAAAAAAGGAATCAATGACACTTGGTGTTGTGAGGTTAAAAAATAACATGGAATGAAACGATTGTTTGGCATTGCACATGGCATGCATGTTGTGAGGCCGACCTGTCGATCCACGTGACCAGGATACATACAACATGTAAGTGTTTCTGATATATTATACATATAACCAGAGTATATACATAATATAAATATTTATAAATATTTTATAATCATTTATTTCTACTCTTTTAAGATATACGCTCATTAACCCAATTGCACCAATTGCGACATAGGGACGATTGAAGAAAAAATGAAAATTTACGAATATTTACTAGACCAACTTACGTATATAACGCATCCGCAGCTACAGATTTGACGGTTTTTAAGTGCCGCAAATGTACACTTAAAATTTTTGCGACAAACCTAACCTAATCTAAGCTGAGATTTGTCTGGATAAGATATATAAATGTCATATTATGTAAATTAAATGTCTGGTAATTTCAGAGGAGTATGAAGTAAATAAATAAATTAAAATAAAAAAAACTTAACACTTGTCGCAATCATTTTAGGTGTACATTGGCGGCACTTTAAAAAAATCGCCAAATCTGTAGGTGCGGTGGCGTTAGTAAGTAACGAAAATTTCCACATTTGTATGTAATTTTTAAAACATAACAATTATTGCAAAATTATTTTGTTTGTAGTTTTAATAACAAGGCAATGAGCAAGCAGTAGTCATTGAGTACTGCTTGTTCATTACCTCATTGTAATTATGCTTGCTCATTGTAATTATTTACTTTTTAATTATTTCATAATAGGCGATTTTTTTGATTTGTTTACATAGCGGGATTAAAATATTCATTTACATAATTAATCAAATGAATAAGTAATTAAATGTAAAAATAGACTTTATTGCGATATGCTGTCTGTTTAAAAGTACCATAATGGTCCTGCTAAATCGCCATTATAGAATGTTTAAAAACATCATTAAACATTCGCTAGATAGAATATTGTCACAAACTGTAACAACGTTATCATAGATTTCGTCGGTAAACATTCTATTGTTAGTGAATATTTCTGTGTTAGCTAATGTTTAATAACGTTTTAAAACATTTTATAGTGCCAGTGTTACAACACTAGTATCGTGGTAGATAGCTATCATGAGGAAACCTGCACACCTTAGAATTAAAAAGAAAATCTAAATTGTGTGAAGTCTGCCAACTGGTACTTGGTCAGCGCAGCAAACTAGGGCCTTAATCCTCTCGTTAATAGTGGAGACCTATATAAAAACAGTGGAATGTTATAAGGATCGAAACAGGACGAAGAAGATGAGGGTGTGACTTACCAGCTGAAAGTAACGTTTGTCGGTGGTGTTCGCCATAGCAACGTGTTAGTGCAGAGCAGTGTGGTCAGCGGCATGCATTAGTTAAGTGACTGCAGCTGGAAGAAGAACATCGAATCCGCCCTCAGTTAGTATCTATGTGGAGTATATTAATGTCGACTAGACCACGATAATTAAATATTGAATGAAGAATACTTAAGCTCGATGTTATTTTCGAATTAAAAATATGATACCTACATAAGTAGGTATGTTAAAGTTCAAATCTACACTTCTAATTCTCGTACATTATCATTGGAAATTAAAAAACTAGACGATATTTTTTTGCCCACAATAAATAACGGTTATGGTAAATTATGAAGTGAAAAATGTGTTCATTAAAAAAAATGTTTTATTGTGAGAGTGCTTTTGACCATTTTTCTCCAAAAACCGCACGCCATTAGCTTGTGGAACGCCATTAAGAAAGTGGAATACCAAATTTGAAAAGCAACAGTCTATATAAAGTTGTAGACAATTTTTAACAAATATATCTTGCTATTCTTTTTCATAATACACTAAGTTACAATGCTAGTACTTAGTAGTAGTTAGTGCCTAGTACTAATGAAAATTCATAGTGGTCAAAAGGTGATGAACCACAGACGAAATATTCATGTACATATATATTGTTACAGAGTATTCAACTGTTTAGAAATGGCAAATAGCCATTAATAATTCTTTATGTTATGTTGTGTTCTCTTTCATTGTTTCATAACCCAACTGACACAATAAATGGTAACCAGTAGATAGCATATTAAAGCGAATATTGCAAAATATAGAAACTAAGACATTTCATTAATTTCTAGGAGTACCTATTAGTTTTAAAACTATATAGCGTTGTCTATGATCAACAATTATTTATTGAATAATAAAATCTATTGCATAAAAATTCATTTGTTGTTTATGACTTCGACTATGTTGACACTGTAAGCTTGAGCGATTTTTAATCTATAAATATCACTATCTATTCAGTTATCGTGGTCTATTCGCACTTAGTTATAATCAGGATAATGAAATGATGAGATAGTATACGTAATGGGTATTTTAAACATGACAGGATGACAATCCGCATATGAAAAACAACGTCAAATAAATTTCTGATGTAAAATCAATGTCAAATAATATTTCTTTCTTTTATTTATACGAATTTAAATTCAAGCGCTGTTCATAACTATGAGTATTGTTGACTGTACAATAAAGTTGCAAAATAATATTATTTTTAGTCCGCAAAATATTTTAATTTTATCAATAATTCGTTTGTTAAAAAACTATTAGGTTAATTTAGAGCATGTTTAATTACATTTCAGCTAAATTACTAAAAGGTTATCAAGTGACGATTCTGTGTGAAGGATCGTGGGCAGATCATGTGATCGATGCTGGAATGATATTAAATTAATTATCGTCCTAAAGAAATACGTAGGCTATAATGTATCAAAAAATTGCCACTACAAAATCATCATCAAAATCATCATCAATATAAAAATCTTTTATTGGTAATAATCATTTAAAAATATTTTGTTAATTAATTAGTTATTAGTTAATATTCATATGATTAATTAATACACATCATAGTATGATTAATTATAACAGTACAATTCCAATACGATCAATCAGTAACAAAACAAACTAATATGATTAATATTATATCAAAAAGATCAATATTTAAAAACAGTTAAATAAGGAAATTGCCATCATGTCGCGTTGGTATCCAGTCGGTGACCATGCAAAATGCAAGGTGAATGATAAAAGACAATAGAACTTCAAGTTGCATGCAATTATTTTCACTAAAACAATGGAAGTTACATTGCAAACTATTTGTAAAGAGCTACGGGAAGTGAATAGAAATGTAACAGACATTGTATAACGAGAGATTGGGTGGAAATGAAAAAAAATAGGCTTTTCATCGCGAATTCCAACTCCTTTGTTATTGTTACATAGCTTGTAACCGTTATCTGTCCGTATTGTACAAAACCGTGAGTGACAAACTGCTTTTCGTGTTTAGTAGAACACCCCTAATGTGTATCGTCTATTATGTCGACAGTCGAATGTAGCATTTTTATTCCAACTGTTAAATTACCTGCAACAAATAACAGACATATTAAAAAAAAAATAAGTCGAATGTTTCGTTGATATTTGGGAATTGGTACGCAATACAATTAACAAAATGACATCATTATCATAAACTCTTATCAATCCACAACTACGACACGGGTACTCCTAATGAGGTATACAGTCTACCAAAATGGCCCAGCATTGGTAAACAGATGTTAAACGCCGTAGTCTCATAACTGTAACGCGTGTAGATTACTATCGATGTTTTCACCGTTACAAGTGATATTTAATCTAGATAGCGACATTGAAATTTTCAAGACTATACTTGTCCACTAGTCAAAAAACAAAGAAACATTAAATTAAACTTTCAGTCAGGCTACACGTACTTTAACACAAATATTATTTAAATATCATTGTTTGACTTCAAAAGCGCTATATTCACAACAAAACGTTTTATTCCTTTCAGCGAATCGCGCTGAAAGGAATAAACCATGGCACATCAGCATGGCAGGAAAGGGTCGAAAATTACAAAAATCCTACAAATATCTACAGAACATACAATCCTAAATATGTCTACAGAATATGCAATAATTCAAATTCAGAAATAATGTGCAAAAGCCAGGTGCTGTTGGTGATAGTGGAAATGGTCACAAAAATACACATTTCGGTTCGAATACATAAACACAGAAACTTACGCGTAGCATTTCGAAAATCACTGAGAACCAAGGTACGTACGGAATTCGGAATTTACTCACCGAAAGGTAAAAAAGTGAGACGACGGGAAAAGAGATAAACAAAAAAACACAAAAGCAAACCTGATGGAACTTAAAATTTACAGTCGGAGTCTGGATTTGTATCAGATGTCTACATGGGACGTATAACTTACGAAAATGGGATTAACCTGCTAATCCCTTGGGAGAAATACAGGCGTAATGTTATGTTGCAAAGACCAGACAATAACGAACACATGTTAGGCGTTAAATCAGGGGCAATATATCGATCGGCCGGCCCGCTCCCACGCAGCGTCGAACTAATTCCGGAAACACCACTTCACGAGCCATCTCCCGTTTGGATGAAACGAGACATACACACGTAAGGGCCACGGCGGATGCTCTTGTTAATACGACACCGTTGTTTTTGTATCCAGTGTCCTGGCTGAGTAAAGGCAATATCAATTTCCTCGTTTCGAATGGCAAAATTGAGGCAGACACTAAACGGGAAACTAGTATTACCCATATTCCATTGAAGGCAATATGGAATTTCAGACAGTTTTCGCGGAATAACGTGTTTTACCTCATATATATATATATATATATTAATCATATAGTCATACAATCATACAATGTGGTAGGTAACCCGCGCTCATACGAACACAATACAAATTAAAGTAATGTAACTAACAATGTTACTCGTATCTTGGCAGGACCTTTAACATTAAGCAGCAACGTTGTCCTAATTATTGCAAGGCTAAGAGCGCCAGATCTTTCGGAGGCCCTAATTTCTATGCTAAGTTTAAATATTAAATGGTTATTTGTGAAAAATGCAAAAGGTGTAAATTAATATATTTTAGGTGTTAAAATATTTTATTAGAGGCTTTATAACAGCTAACAGTTTCTTTCTCAAGTAAGTTGGATATACTCATTATCACGGAGAAATATATAACTTTTTTTAAATAAAAAATTGAAAAAAAAAATTTAATAAAGAAAATTTAAATATCTTCGATTTTCTACCCGCTTAATTTCATATGGCCCCGGCGATTGTCACTGCTAGTCCAGCCCTAAGGTCGCATTTCCTAGCTAATAGTCTTAGATAATAATGGCGTAGTAACACTCGATTCTATTATAGATGACATTGATCACAATATGCAAATCGTATAATTACGTCCATAATCATATCACCCGCTTGCTTGTATTCTTTGTGTACATGTTTGTGTACAATGCAAACAGTACAATGTCGATTTCACAAGCGCATTCATTGCACCAATCGTACTTGAGAATACGTTACGAAACAATAAGACACCCTGCAAACATCGGCGCTCCGACGTGGAGTCCTTTCCATTTAATGGTTGGTTTACATTATGTTACTAATCGGTTGGCATCTTTATCATTTCACTGTTAGAGACGGGTCTCGTTT
>DWFT01000645.1:0-11143 GCA_018246795.1 Microceris patrobas patrobas
CCCCCCCTCGACCCAAGAGGGGTGCGCATCCGATGAAGGCTTTACGACCCTTAGGGTTAAAGCTACCCAGGTGGTGTTTAGTGGGTAGGTACGTGCTTCACACGTGAGTCCTACATAATCACTGCGAAGCTTATATAGGACAGATACTAACTTGTACTTAAAGGAGTAATGTGTACTAACATTTATACGTCGAATTACAATTATCTGATAATCATTGTAATAACGAATATTAACTGCCATGAATAATATATTTTTTTTTATTCTAAAGTTCACCCAAAAAATAGTTTTGTAAATTGTCAAGAGATGGCACTAAGCTTACGAAACTCTGTGTACGAAATAATGGTGATATTTTGAATTAAGGAATTGGCATAGTTTTAAGTTTTCATTTACGGTCAAACAGTAAAATGCATTTTAAATTAAATACCCAATTTGAAATATTATCTAGAGTATTGATTAAAATGTATGTAGCACAATCGCTAGTTATGTATGGATTGTGACGTAGTGATCACGCCACCTTTCCAGTCCGCTTGCCGTATTCTGATTGGTGGGTTTCCCCACCCCCTAACAAAAATACAGCACATTCAACATGTCTAGTGTTGTCCAACTATAATCGATTCTGAACTAAAATTTGAGTCGAGTGTGCTTTGAAAATTAAAAAAAATGAAGATATATGTAAAAATTTTTGACAGTTGAAATATAGATCAATGCTTCTGATCGTTTTTAAAACATTCTAAATAAATGCATAAGATTTTACAATAAGCCGTACAGCGATCAGAACAATTAATCGAAACTTCGTCGATTTTGACATTTTCAAAATATCAACTTAAGCTAGGCGAGTGGATTGGTTGGGTTGGCAGACGTAGGACAGTATCAGTAGCAGTGTTTATAAGGAGTATATTTGAAAATTTGGTGATAATTTACAAGTGATATTTTTCTAACAAACGTAAAGCCTTCACTGCATACACGGTGAGTTTGTTGTGATATTTTTCATTTTTCTGAATCATTTTATACAGTATTTTTGTGCGCGAATTATAACCTATAAGAATGTATAAATTTTGTCCCTTGAAGTTTCGTTTAAAAATTACTTGACAAAAAAAATTTAATAAAGGATTTTTATTCCAGATTAATTAAAATAATAGGTTGAGAAATTACGGAAGATATGTATTTAGCCATTTAAATATCAATAATAAGTCATATGTTGTCGCTGAAATTTTATCTACCAGTTTTTCGCAGATATTGTAAAAAAACAAAAACCAAATTGAAAATATATACGCTTTAAAAATAAACAAAATTTGCTCTATTATTTCCCGGTCATATAAATAAATAGTCTTATAAACCCGTATTGTTAACTCTTAACATATGCGTTAAGTAATTTATTGACTTGATTTTCAGTCATACTCTCGATAGAAGTAGATTTAGATAAGTGTGAGATTTGTTATATATTAGTCCCGGTGTGATTAGTATTCTTTTCATGTATTAATTTTTAATATGTTGATAGCATAAGGACCACTTATTTCCATTAGTTGCCTAGTTAGTTCCATTTAGTTGTGTGACATTATACAATCCTAATTTCTACTGAATGGACCTGATAGCGAATTAATTGTTTTTTGGAATTCTGTCAATTTATTGAAAATAGGACCTGTTTTCATTGTAAACCATGTAATCTGACAGTGGCAGAGATCTATCTCCTATCAGGCTGGGAGTATGTTTGTAAAATAAGAATAAGATAGATACCATCTACAAATATGAACAAGTTTAGCTATGTTCATTTTTACACATGAATATATTTAAGCACATTAAGTTAACACATTAAATGGAACCACAATTTTTAGTTTATTTTTTTTATATACATAAGGATGGTCTTTACACTTGGCCGGCAAAAAATATTGAATGTATGTGTTTGGTGGTATGAGATAGTACTCAGATTTTGAGGAAGAAACATGAATTCCTTTTTAAATATTACTTTAAAAGTTGAACATATGCTTGTTGCTGACATGCTAGTTATGTTACTGGAACTGAACTTTACTTATAATACTAATTGATTATTAAAAGTTCTGGTTTTGTAGCTATATCAAAGTTTTTATTGTTTATATTAATATTCTCTATTCTATTAGATGTTTTGGGCTTAAATGGATAACTCTTAATTAAGATCTAAACACCAGTGTATCTGAACATGATGCAGTGTGGACAGTTATGATGTCATAATTATGTGCCATGTGTTTGAAACTGGATAAACCATTATGGTATATAGGATACCAATGATCACTTCACATAGTCCCACAACAGAATAGGCTCACCAACAATTCCATTGTGGGACATAACATACCTTTTGAAATCTGAAAGTGTAGTGTAGAGTGGAGTGTGTGGGAAAAATTCTGTTTTGCTTAAAGTAGGCATGTGCTAACTCCCAAAAGCCATTACATGCTATGATAATAAGTAATGAAGTGATCATTATCATCATGTCAGCCTTTTCTGTTCCACTGCTGGACATAGGCCTTTCTCAAGATGTGCCTCAACACTTGATCCTTCGCAGATTTCGTTCAGCCACTATTAGCCGCCTTCTTAGTCATCAGTGCAAAGGGCCGGTGAACGACCCACAGTACACCCGCCAGTCCTTGATGTCCATTCTAGAACTTGTCTGCCCCAATGACCATCAGTTCTGCGACATATGTGATCAGCCCACTGTGCTACCTTTCAATGTGCTAGCGCTTTTAGCAATGTCGGTTACCCTGCTTCTCTGCCGGATATCCTCTGCAGGATCTTAGCCCGCAGAGAAACACCGAGCATAGCTCATTAGATAGCATGTTGAGCTACCTTTAGCTTGTGGACTCGTCCCAATGTCAGGGTCCACTTTTTTGCAGCGTACGTTTATGTTTAAATGAAGTAATAGCCAGATGATAATAGATGTTCAGATAATAACGACAGATATAGTTTTTGTTTATTCAAGATAAATATTCTTTAATGGCTCATAATATGGAATAAATTACGGTTGTGGGCGTGTTACAAATTACAATACCTTTCCTGCACATCTACTGTGGAGGTGGGCGACTTCGTGCGTCACCAGATATGAAATCGGGCGATTGTAAGGCATGTTCAGTGGAAACTACATGTTATCTAAAGCTATAATTTTGGTATAATGTAACGAAAAGCATCATCAGTCCGGTGTTTCGGTGTGAAATATAAAAACGTCATTTTGGTATTTTTTACAAAATTTTCAATACTTTTTGCTCATATGAACAGACATTGTTTATAATCGAATCGTATCTAAATTCTAACACTCACTTTTCAAGCTATAAAGGTAACCATTGTAGTGTTTCGAGTCCTTGTTGTTAAACAAAAATAAATCCATTAATAGCTGATAGTAATACAATGGAACTCACTCGTGTGTCATTCTAAACATTCTGGTCTACCGACATTATATAATTGGTGAGAATATGTGTAAGAAGAGAGTAATGAATGTAAAACCAAGCACGTTAGGTCTGTAAGGTTAGTGGTATTGGCACTTGGTGCTCTTCATCGACTGCGTTAGGACCGGTCGTTATGATATATATATTCACTTTAGTTTTAGTTATTCACTTAGTGAATAATATTTTTTTTGTGCTTCTTGACATACATACAGTACACAACGCCCATTTTCATCACATTGTGTTTCGAGTTTTGTACCTATTTCTCATCATGTGTATGTTGACATTCACTTACCTCCAGACAGGGATCTCAGAACAATTAGTAAATTAAAAATAACGATTTATTTCAATTGCAGCCGTTTATTAGGATTTTTAACTAATGTCCCATTGTTATAATTTACCATCAATGTCATTATAATTATTATATTAAAAAAATTTGCTTCAATGTCACAAAGCTCGAAACAATACATTTTTATATATATTTATCAAAGACTGCCTCGTTGATCGAGTAGTTGCGAGCGCGAATGCCGATCGGGAGATCCCGGGTTCAAAACCCAGATCGGGTACTATTGGATCTCTCTAATTTAGAAATTCTATTAGTGACTCGGAGTCTGGAATTTGTACCCGAGGTATGGCAATATTCTCGCCACCTATTCCGTGAGACGTAAACGTAACTGGTGAAACATGGAAGTGTACAACACTCTTCTGCCTACCCTTCAGGGGATTACAGGCGTGATGTTACGTCTATTAATGAGATCATATAAAATCACCATATACAAATTTCATCCCTTCGCGAAAAATTCCCGGTAATTTGAATTGGATACCAACATTTTAAGATATTTGTTATTTTATTTTTTAAGGGCTTTATTATTGGGTCCAAAGTATTTCCTCTGGACTAAAGTAATAAATAATAAGCATATCCAGCACCCAACCGAATTATCGCTTCAGTTAACCTACCTGAGAGGTTTCCCTAATATGCATTAAGGGCATTCGTAGCTTCCGACCGTAGCTAACACACGGGAAGAGCGCCGTGACCTTGGGTCTCACGTGACCTCTACGTCCAATTCAAGAGAGTCACGATGAGCACTCGCTTCTCATCGGAACGTTTGTCCGATTTGTGACCTAATCGAGACAAACATTATGTGGCGCGCTGATGGGATCTATCTATGTTTGTTTGATTGACGATACCGATAAAATTACAATGATGAAATATTGAGATTTACAAAGTTTTACCATTCGTCATCAATCATTTCCCTGTTGGAAACGTTTATTCAACGCAGCTGAAAAAATAGCTACAATAGTGAAATAGTATTACGTCGTCTTTGATTTAATCAATTAAATAAAACATCAGATCATAATTTATCATAAAACATCGGCTTGTAGGTATCACAAAACTTGTTTAATATGCGACAATTTACACATGCATGAAGCCAAGCGCGTTATAAGTATGAATCTCTAGAGAATATTGTGATTATGTTACGAGCTATTAAATTGCGTTGTTATATTTTCTGATGTTTCCTATAAGAAACATGTTAGATAATTATTTTCTGCAAGCGGGATATTCAAAGGAAATTCTAAATTAGTGTAAGGGGTCTGTTGGTTTTGTGGTTGCGGACCACGACTATATAACGGCGGTTGTGGGTTCGATATCCAGACAAATATTCATATGAATGACTGCTTCGTTTGATTGATGTAAAATAATGTATTCGTATTTTTAGATATTTGTGCGTAAATATGTATAGTTCATGACTTCATGTTGATTACCAGATGTCTGATGATCATAACAGTTCCTGGCTTGGACACACAAGCAGTGTTTATTTCATGGCACTATTATTATTGTTATTTTCTAACATTATTAATTACTGCAGTGTACAGTGTCTTTCAATTTGAAACGAGTATTCTCGTCAGTGATGCTATATGAGAAAGTAGCTGATTACAATATGAAAAGTACCTAAGTTGCAACACAGCATTTCTTGTTAAGACCCCAGCGTCGTAAGCCTCCAACCATTACGGTTTCATTTACATCCGTTTGCATTTACTGTTCATAGTCAAACGAAATCTAAACGAAAATTACGTGAAGACGAATCAGATCTCGTTAATGTGCTGAAAGTTGGCATGTATTGTTTTTTTTATTTTTCTTTAATTAACAGATAATTAGTTTATTATGTTTCTTTTCTTCTATTTTTCGACTGTAGTAAATGATCAGCTGTGTTATATATTTATTACATTTATTAATATTAAGTCTTTTACTTATTTATTTAAATGGTAAATTTATAAGATTACTATTAACATTAACAAATCGCAATTAGAATAGTATTAAATTTTAAATTTATTCTTAACATTTAATTTAGATAACTCAATTTCTAACATTTCGTTTCAAAATTGAAAGTTTTTAAAGGCGTATTTTATACCTAGATTAACAAAAACATCTACCAAATATTTCACTTGAGTCAGAATTGAATCCACATCTTTTGGTTAGCGGCGATGGTCAGTAACTACTGAACCAATAGGAAACAGGTGGCACGGAACGTGTAAATTGTAATGTGCAACCAACGCTCCATAAAATTATTATTATTATACGCGCCGGACGGGTAGCCACTGCATACTGAGTGCCAAATATCTGAATCCTTACAGAGCTATTTCGTCTACATTAATCATTCTCTTTAGAATAATTACTAAAACTAGTATAATTACTTACTAATTTATAAAATAATATAATATCCTGACATCATGCATGAATTTTCTCGAAAGGGTAGGTAGAGGCGTGTTCGGGTGTACTACACAATTCACCTCTTATAGCAAAGGTCTATGGAATGGAAGGGAATATGGGGTGACTTTATACACCGGGCCCAAAACCAGACTGTAAATCTACTCGAAATTTGAAGTTATAAAAACCCAATGAAATAATAATGATGTAATTACTCAATAAAAGAAGCATATTAAATGAACCGGCCGTTATTCGCTCCCGTGTGTCCCCGTGTACCCGTTTAATACACAATAAAGCAGCGTGCGACACAAATCGGTTACAAAGTCCGTCGGATAAGGCGGCGGGCGATCGCTGTGCCTGTGACCCGCTTGTGTCACAACTAGATAACGATGTCTCTCGTGTTTCAGTATAAATGACGTTAAGTGCCTATTCATTTTTTCTACTGAATTCTTCCAAGTAAAATGCTAGTCAGCCTTTATATGAATGAGGCTACCTGCCAAGATATTTCAAATTTCTATAACCAAAATGTGCTTCCGGCCTGACCCACTTCGATGGCTTTTAATACGAAATATGCTTTATGTATCCCCCAATGATATGAGTTGGGACACATACTTTATGTTATTGATCAGATATGTACTCGACAAGTATACTTCTTTGTTATTAAAGTGAGTCAAAGTTCATTTCCGTTTAGCACGATTATGTTTTACTTTATATATCCTATTATTACTCAATAATTATAATATTATGTTCTTTGTCTATTTAATTACACACTCCACAGTACTTCTGTTTAAGTAGTTCACAAAGAGAATAATACAAATTAGCTTTCGTAGTTCTGACGCAGTAATGGAGTGCAAGAATTTATATACTTAAGCAATTCCAGACCTTTTCAAACCTAACATAGGCATACCAACAGTGTTGTCATGCTTCAGATAGCTCTGCACGTTTTCATCATCATCATCAAAACTTCCAAAAGTGGTAAAATTTTATCTTTCTAATTTTCTTGGAGGTGTCTTTGAACATGGATTTCATAATTACAGAGGTATATAATAAAAGCGTTTGCTTGCCGCGCCAGCTAAGGATTTGTTATATTTAAGGATAAAAATGGATGTAATCACACCTCTTCCATGCATCTCGGAGTAAGTAACTTTGTTAAAAAACGTACGTATTTACGCTTTAACAAAATTCTAACGAAAACAATGTACTTACATGATGTTACTCAAAACCATTAAGTAACTTAATACCTGTGCGCTGTGACCACGTGTAACATCAGGTGATGTTATTGTGGCTGCACATTGATAACAATAATAAAAATATTGCAATAAATTCTGTTTATTAAATTATTGTTACATCTGTCGAAACGTGTTTACGGTTACTTACGTGCGCTTGCCCTTTTGTCATTGAGAACGTGTCTTGAGTATATTGGATTTTCGAATTACGCGATAGAACAGTGTGTTCCGTTTTCAAATTCTTTAGACCGTGAATTTTGAATTACTATTCAAACACGTTCCAAATAAATTTTTAAGTTATAAATGTAAATTAGTTCAATCTAATGTACTTCACATTAATCCAAGATATAGATACCAAGTTTTGTATTTTAAACCGGTCTTTTAATTCTTCATCAAACAGGTGGTACTGTTGTTTAACTAAATCTGATCATGGGAAGCTTAAATCCCAGTTAATGTTTCTTTAGTTACTGTACATATATAAATACATACGTATCTTTACTCAAGGCCCCTTACGGCATAAGCCGAGAGCGAAGAGACCCTTGAAATCCTTTCTTCCACATTTATCACTCTCTTCGTACATGTAACTCCTTTATCAGTTTGTCATTAAAAAATAGTGTATTAATCTCGTAATTAAATTTCTAATGTCGCATAGCCTTCGCTCATCAACGCGTTTATTAACTCTCGTACAAGCAATCAATCAAAGCACGGATATTTACAGGGCGGGCAAGTGCCGTCACTGAACTTCAGACCCTTTTATCTTCCGCTGAAGGTTGCAGTTTGTTTATCACAATGACCGTGAATGTTGATCGCTCCCATTGAGCATGATAAACGTATATTTTCTTTATACAGGACGATAATTGTATATCATATGAGTACGGTTTAATAATTACGATATTCATTTAATATGACGATCGTCGTTCTTTTATTTTTAATGACAAAGAATTTACTTTATGAAACAGCATACATTGTAGTATTGTATCAATGTTATCTATGTCGGGGCAGACAGAGAATACATCTTACTAACTTTTACGTTATTATCGTACACAGTTTGTATACTTGTTCACTCATAACTTATTCAAAATTATATCAGCGTTAGGGTACATCATCAACCCTTTTATCGGACCACTGTTAGACACGGATTTCCTTTCGCTATGAGAAGGGTTAAATCGTAAGTCTACAACGAAGGCCATGTGCCGATTGCATATATTTATGGAATGTATATTATTTAGGGTTATTATTATTGTACAATCACACCAGATTTTCGGCGTCGATAGAGAGGATATTGTGCCAAATATCTTTACAGACCCGATGTGCTTCCTTAACATTCACCATTCCTTTTAAACACATTTGTATTATGTATATGTTTTTACGGAATGAATATGACAAGACATTCGTATATAAAAGTTTTACTCTCGTGGAGTGGTAGCGGAGTGGCATGTCATCGTCCCGCGGTGCAATAATTAGGTTAAGAGCGCGGGACGTCCGGCCGCCGCCCGCCGCGTCTAGCTCACCGCCCAATTACACGTTACATAATTTTGTCATAGCTGCAATTCGGCTAACCCAAACACCATCCATCTATCAGCCTTTTGAAGTCCACTGTTGGATTTAGACCTCTCCTATTTGGCACTATGTCATCCCGAGCCTTTCGTGTCCAGCTATATCCCGCCGTGTTCTTTAGCTTGTCAGACTACCTGATACTCCTGTAACTTGGCGACTTATTCTCGTTTAACCGAGACGTGGGCACATAGTCATTACCGCATTAACGACATACTGTACAGCTGATATAACTACCCCCTTTTTTCTTTGAATATGTACTATACAGTGGGGTTTGTAAATATGTTACATTATGGACCTTGGCAACCCTGGTAATCTCCAGTTTAGTAAAATCACATTGGATTAAGTGTTAACAAAGTCCTTCAGGTAACACAGGTGTTCACTAGTACCATATTGGTGAAGCCTCTGATGTTTCAAATGTCCATAGGCAACGGTGACCACTCACCATCAGGTGGTCAGTTTGCATATTTGTCAGCCCATGTATTAAAATAAAAATCACAGTTCAACCAACTAAATAAAATACTGTATAAATAAAATTTTAATGTAATGCGCAGTTTATTTATTTATTCAGATCGCCAACATACTGCACACTAATACATAAAAAAAGAAACATACAATTAATGTTAGCAAGGTAAATGCCAGCACAATTAGGTATAGGCGACGACAGCATGTAAAACATCATTAGATTATTATAATTGATATTACAAAAATAAGACTTAAATAGGTATTACAATTATTTGCGACAACGAAAGTGAAATTACAGTTAAAGAGTGAATAATATAAAATTACACATACCTACCAATTTAGAAAATGTCAATGTTGGCATGTTGACAATAAATATAAAATATAATTTAAATTGGACGTCTTTAAAATTAAATTGAAGTTAAATTGGACATTAAAATTAATATTATAATTGTCAGTGATGTATAGAAAAAGAATTTTAAAGAGGAAATAGTTCATTATAAAAATATGGTATTAGAAAATTTTCCTAATAATTTTCATTTAAACTGTGACATGGTATCTGAAAAAAGATCTAATTGTTCGATTTTTGCGAAACTATTATATTTTTACGACCGATAGTATCTCGAAACTTCGCTGTTCGTTATGTATTGCCTATAAGGTGTACTAGTTGAGTATTGCGACGAACGAATCTAGAAACTTCCTTTGTCGGGTAGACGTAATACATACATATAAGGCTAATTAACACAACAAGCGAAATCGGACCTTACGAATAAAACATTAAGGTCGGTTGTCACTTGACGTCAGGAGTTGTTTACAAAATTAATTATTATTACGGCCGGCATTGGAGCGGGCCTTGCTTTCTGGAGAATCGTGGAACATTCGGTAAATTACGGAGGCCAGTTAAACGATATATAAGCTGTGTGGACGCTGCCGTGAGACTCAGTATGTTTTCGGAAGCGATTACGAACTTTTTAACAAACAATAAAAGGAAGTCATTCCTGCGAATACCAGCGATATAATTGAGAATAAATAAATAATTTGTGCACCCTGAGAGTACATTGTTTACTCGTGTTGAGTTTACTCGTCATCCTCTGCGAGTACATTGCATCGTTTCCAGCCGCCAATCTACGTACCTATACGTAACAATATTCTCTTGCACACCTATTTATTGGGGCATTTCGTCCTAAGTTTGATTTGAAACGTGCATCACATAGGAAATTAAACATTGAGACTCTTGGAAGTTTTGTAGGGTAAGAAAAATTTACTTGTTCTAATAGCTCAGGTAACATCTAGAAAACCATTTAAAAGTTATGCGGGAAACATTATGTCGAGCATGCGTCTTCGATCCGCCAAGGATTGTATATTGAAATAAGTCTATCGCTATAAGAAGTGAATTTTTTTGCCAAGTTAAGTAAATAGGACAAGTGTCACAAAAACGTTTTTGGACACTTTCCAGTCTTTTAATGTAGATATCGTAGTAAGGGTTCCAAGTTACGTTGCAGTATTGTAACGTACTTCCGACAAGAGAGTTAAAGAGTAAGGTTTTAGTGCTAGCTGATTTAAAATCTTTACAGTTGCGTAAGACAAAACCTAGGATTTTAAATGCTTTCAAGCAGATTTCATCTACATGAATATTTAAGTGCAGTTTCTTATCGAGGGATACTCAAGATCTTTAACACGTTCACGCGAACAGCATATATACACGTCAAATTTCGGTAGATGTGGTGAAGCACAACGTATTATTACGTTCAGCTAATAAGTGGTGTACGGAGCACAACGTGCTAGCACGG
>DWFT01000646.1:0-11137 GCA_018246795.1 Microceris patrobas patrobas
TTAACATATTTTCAATTAAGAACACAGTTATTAAATAATTTTTTTCCCTAACTGAAAAAAATATATTAAGACATGAATACTCAACAATTTTGACCATGTCCATCATAATATATTTGCTAATGAGGTGTTAAGTTTCCAGAATCGGCGTACGTGCATGAAGAGTGATAAATGTAAAATTTCTAATTTCCAATAGTGACTCGGAGTCTGGTTCCGTGCCCGGTGTATGGCAATAAGCTCACCACCTATTCTACAGGACTTAAACGTAACTGGTGAAACGTGGGAGTGTACTACACACCTCTGCCTAACCCTTCGGGGATTACGTGTGTTACGCTACCCTTAAGAACTATCTGGAATAAAAACGAGTGCTGCAACTGCTGAGCTGGTACTTCTGAGTACCAAGCTTGGAAGCTTGGATAAAACGTGCTACTGATTTTCGACGTTAAACAATAGATGGATGCATGGAGAGTCGTTTATACACCGCAGCGGGTATTTCGCCGCTTGGGTACGAGTCTACAGGCCTCGAGGATCCACACCTTCAATACATAAACAAAAAACCAATTCGTAGACCGTTATAAAACATTTCATGCGTTAAACGGAACGCAGAACTCACATATTCTATCGAAATCATAACACAGAACGCGTTCCGATTTACGGAAAGGAAATAAAATATAAAGGATAAAAACGTACCGATGGGGTCGGCCGTGGAAAGTATAAATCATGCGCGCCCTAAACCTAAACATGTCCAGTTGACAAAAAGGGTGATTCCTGTGAATTTATGGCCACCTTATCCTGGTTAAGTGGAGGGCACATGCGACCAATTCTTCTTTTAATATTGTTCGTCGGATCGACCGATGTTTTCAGTGATTCGTTTGTATAAGTACTGGTAAAGTGCAAAAAAATATGTATTGCATCGATGATAAACATTTATAATCTGAGATAAGGCCAAATTATAAGCATTCATATAATATCCACATTGACTTTTCGATTTTTCGACATTAAAACACAACATTATTTTTAATGATTTTTTATCAATTTCTTGACGTAGGTCTACAATAAATACTTAATAAATATCACTTTTTAAGTTGAAAATTTATTAAAATCATATTTTGGTCTAAATGAGGTGGTCGGACAGAGAACCAAAGTTATCAACATAGCCCAAAGGGTTAGCAAGCTGGAGTGGCAGTGGGCTGGTCACATCTGTCTCATCACCGATAGCCGCTGGAGCAGACGTCTCTGGAGTGGAGATCGCAACTTGGCAAACGTAACGTAAGAAGCCCTCCAGCTAGGCGGAGTGACGATATACGCAAAGTTGCTGGCAGTGGTTGGATGCGACGAAGCGAGCTCAGTGGCGTGGCATTGGAGAGGCCTATGTCCAGCAGTAGACGGGAGTAGGCTGATATTGATCAAGATGATTATGGTCTTCTCTTATTTGTTAAAATACGTCCATCTTTGTTGTCCATTTCCCACTGTATCTTTCGTCCTTGGAAACACCCTAATACCTTGATAATCCTTAGTCTTTGTCTACCTTTGCATGAAACGGACGTGACCATTAAATGTAGGTACCTCTAAAAGATATATGATTATCTGTTTTTTTTTAAATATCACTGTTTTGGACGTTATATTAATTAGATGTCTAAGTATGAGAAAAATATACATTTTCGATGAGCTTTACTTTTATAAATTATGCTTTATCATTATTATTATTATTTTCAATATGTCTGTGTATATATTCAGGAATTTTAAAGGTTACACTAACACCGTAATTTAGTATACGGATATGACTAAGACTGGGAGTAAGTATAAGGATGAGAGAACTTCCTACCAGAACACACGTGGTGTGGGCAGCTGATGTACAATCAACTTAACATCGGTCCGGCGGGTACAATGGGATGAATACATTACAAAGACGATAGTGTCGCTTGACGCGGGGTAGGAACTGTTTACAAAGCCTGCCTTCTACACACGAAATCTTTCATCTGGTATACATACTTGGTGGCGTAATGGATAACTTTTTTCAATGGAAATGAACGTAAAAAACGAGATTGAAAAACACCTTATTATAAAAAATTATAATAATAATGCCCATTATAATTCCATTGTTGGGAGATGGGTCTCCTCTCATATTGAGAGGGTTAAGGCCATAATATAATTCTGTATATTATATCTGAATAGTAGAATATCAATTTCCACTTATTTTCAACAATACACTTATTTTCAACGTTAAGTAGTAACGTCCGGTTTGCAAAACCGACCTTTTCACGTTTTGGGCTTATACGGGGCGGGGGAGAATTTTGATTGTCATCGTCATTGCCTTCATCAAGCCTGATATCATCCACTGTTGGACATGGATCTCCTATCAGAATGAGAACGGCGAAGGCTACCCCTGCCAGATCCAATCTTCCACATTGATCGACTGCACTTTGGCAATTTTTTCCATCATTTTAAACAGTATTGTGAAAAACCGTAAGCTACATGGATTTTATTCCAATGTTTGGTTTACGGTTGTTACAAGTAAATGATATTATACTTTAAAATGTACATCACTTTGTAGATAATAAAATGATAACTTCATAAATAATGTTACTTATGTACAATATATAGGTTCATTACTCATACCTGATACACGGCAGGGCGCTCTATTAATAGAATCAATTAAACGCTATCGGAGGAAAATGATGGCTGTCTCACTTGCTCTAATAGAATAATAGAGACGGAAATGTACGAAGCGGAGGCTTCCAATTAACGGAAGTATTGACCTATATGTTTCCTGGGACAGGTCTAAATTCTATTTTGGTATCAGTGAAAAGGCCATAGAATTTCACTCGCATGCATCCTGCCTCAGCAACATTTATGAAAAGCAGCTATAAGGGAATATATTCCCTATTCTGAAAACCCGTGGAGCTAAATCGTGTTGGTGTGAATTAGTGCGATTGCAAGTATATTGGCTGAGTTTGCAAGCCAGAACCAATGTAGGTAGAGCTACGGTTATTTGTGGAGGCTCCAGCGTCCGGGCGGGGTAGTTCGGGGGTAGTTCGCTTGGGAGGGGTGCGGGGTGTCTCGTACACTGGCCTTTTCAGGCGCTCATAAAGGAAATTCAGTGTAGCGCTGCCCCGCGGGGGAGACGCATGTTGCGGGGATGCCATCCCCCAAATAATAATATCGCGATATTCACGTGTGACGTGTAGCAGGGTGCGAATGCACTCTGCGCCTTCAATTCAGTGCCGAAATGATGTAAACCTGTACTTCATGCCGTGCCCCCGCCCACTCGCAATACTCACAATGATTTTCTTCCTTCTTGGTCTCTCTGTGCTCGGATTCATCGTCGTTGAGCCAACAGTAAGTTTATCACCTTTTTATTAGCAAGTGCTTTTGTTATATTATCTCTAAATAAATAATATGAAAGTTATATTAAGGGCCTAAATATTTGTAAATCACGTGAATTGTGTCTGTCACATTTACATCGCATAAAAATTTCACTAAAGCCATTACAGTTTGAGGTTATGTTAAAAAAATTATGTGTGCGTCTTTGTTAGGTTTTTCCGAAAGAAAGTGAGCGAGTTTGTAGTGTATTATTGTTATTTATGCGTATTATACAGGAGGTTATGTTGAAATTATAATGTACCTAAAGCATTTTTGACAGATCGATTGCTACAAACTACAAAGCATGCGCCGTGCACCTCCACAGACCATTTCCCGCGAAAAGTGCAAATGTATCAATTGAATTTAACGTGTATACGTCATTTGTAAATTGTCTATTAAACTTAACCAATTCCATAGAGATATTACATATAGAGTAGCGAAGGCAGCCTAAAATCCATCCAACGAAAAAAAAGAGAAAGCGAATGTGACTACCTATCTCTCTGTTTCGTTGTACTCGCGCACGCACAGGTCGCGCTAGCGTGAGTTCTTTATTTGAAAAACAAGTGATTCTTTTGCTGCCATATGTCAGATGAGATAGAGATAGAGTATCGCGATCGTTCCTCTCTTTCCAACCGTCGGACGTTGTCGCTTACAGGCGGCCGTATTGCTTCCCTACTCTATATAAAATATCTCAATGACAAATTTCCTTAATTTTTTATAGTACTTAATATGTGTGTGTATATAATGTTCCAGCGAGTTTCTTAATGTCAATAATTACAATTAATTTATATTAATAAACACACAAACGTTGTATGTGAACCCTTCTATTGTCGATAGAACCATAGCCGACGTTTAATAATAAGTTTTTGTTGGTACATTTAGCTCAGTTTGTCAGTATTTCTTTAAAAAACTTACAAATAAAATATATTTGCCATTCCGACGATGATTTTTCACTGTCAAAAAATTCAAAGGTATCTAAGTATTAAACTGAACTACTGTAATAATGACAGTTAGGTAGAGAGAATTTATAAGTAGACAAAACATATTTTTTTGTTTAATTTTTTAATTTTCAGCCGCCCAGTGCCCGGATCTATAGTATTGGCATAAATATCTGGGTATACTAACAATAAGTATTTTGCGTCTTTAAAATTTAACATCACTTGCTGCAAGCGTGAAAGAAAACGTCGTGGATAACCCTACATACTTGAAAGTTTTCCAAAACATACTTTAAAATATGTAGGTACCTACTCTATCACTTTACAAATTTGGAGAAATAAACGGATGATAATTTTCCCCTATTATGTACAGATTTACCTAAATAATAGTTTTTATTGTTTATCTTAACGTTTAATTGTTAATCTTAACGTTTGTTTACGTATTCATCAACAAAAAGTTATGATTCCATTTCAAATAACTTTTTTGTGGTGATAACTTACTATCAGGGTCAAAATATAACACTTTTTGCGCAGAAAAACGTCTTATTCTCATGTGAAAGCGGACGTGGTCGAGGGTAGCAACTAGTTACAAGAATATAAAATGGCAAGTTTATAGCGGAAACAAAGATTAGAGGATGTGTATTGAGTTTTCTGGAACGTTTATATGTCTTTTATTCCTGAGTTCGGTTCCAAGGGACACAAGACTTGACCTTAACAGAAAAAATATTGGCAACATGCCTACGTCTTCGTTGCCCGAAATGATATTGAATAATTGAATAGCTATCGTTTCTCTTTGTTTTTGCGAGATCCTTGCCGAGACTACTATATAATATAAGCGCCACAATTATAGGAACATACAGAATAGTGTATATAGCTACAACGATACAACGTCGTAATATTTTATATAAAGTAATATTCTGCTTTAATTATTTGTAAATTAATAATCAATGTAATAATCTTCTTTTTTATATGCATCACGATATTAATGTCCTGTAAGTACTATCTTCGTAATGTGCAATATTTTTCAGCGAGCTGAAGAGATCTCCTGTCCGGATGGGCGATTGTGCCCCTCCCACTGGCAGTGCTGCGAGCTGGGCTGCTGTGCACCCACCACAGGCCCACCGCGACTCTCACCCGATGACCTCAAAGGCTCTAACACTTGGTATTATCAATGGTACGAAAATAATTTACTGTAACATCGTAAATCCGTTATCAACTCTCGAAATAATTTATACCATAAAGTTGCAATGCGCTTCAAGTAGTAGTAGTAAATTTGTCGGCATTTTGAACATGGAATGCATGCGTCGTTTACATATATAGGTACCTATAGCGGTCCCAAATTATTGTGACTTAAATAAGTCTACGATTTTACGACACGCTTATGATTAGGATTTCCAATTACAATTCAAAGCGCATATTATAATGAAGACTTATCTACATTGTCAATGCAGTCAAAGAAAACAGTAAGAGGAAATAAACTCTTTGGAGTATCTTTAATAAACTATATAAATAATAAATAATCATGATATGGCTTTGATACTATTCATTTGTATCGTTTTTTAAATCAAAAACATGCAAAGACACGTTGCTGGGTTGAATACTTCTCGATATCAATCACGGTCAAGTCGACTAACACTTGTCCAATGTAAAGAAGTTGTTTATCTAACATTTTGAAATTTAAAGTGCTTTTCAAATCGCGATGTTGCCCTAGAAAAAAAATATATACCTACCTATGTTTATTTGTCAAACTAAGTGTCATTATCTATTAATGATACTATTATTATACTCGTATACCGGGTCCCTTGCAGGTTAGACTTAAAACAACGAGTGCCAAATATATATATTTTTACTGACCTGAGGTGCTTCTGCTGTGTAAAATGCGTTGCGCAAATACTTGTGAACAGATTAATTGCTTAAACTATCCACATATTCATTTCTTTTTCTTTCTTCCAGGCCCGTGCTGTTCCTTCTAGGACTGCTCGGCGGGATTCTGGTGTGTTGCACATGGAGCCTGTTCTTCAAGCGGGGCCAGGGGGTATACATGTGCTCGCTGGCGTGCTGCGTGCGCCGCCCCACCTCCGAGCGGGACTCCGCTGGTTCAGTGTACCCACCGCCGCGTTACAGCCGCTGCGGCTCCATCCACCAGGCGCCACCGCCATACTCAGAAGTGATATCTTTATTTGCTACTTTTAATACTGACCCTATTTTTAGCTGCTAACTTTTTAAATTCAGATTATGTAAACAGTGTAAAAATCTCCAAGTTTCTAGAAAGATTAATAAGTCTTTGTTTTGCCGGTTTTTTTCCAAAATTAGGAGTTTCGAGCGGTCGAATCATCTCCTGTTAGTCAAACTACCATGCAGAAGGGTACAGATTCAATACCTTTTCTGACACATATATGTAGTTAAAATACATCAATAACACTTGGAGGTTTATGTATTTGTCTACGTGTATCCAATAAAATACGAACTACGGTGAAATATATCATAATTACTATAATATCTGCCCCGAATATTAACTGTCTCCTACCTTATTACCTCCATATGTCCCCAGGTCACCTCCAAGCCCGACATGTATCCGCTGGTGATAACGTGCGCTGAAGGAGACGGCAAGTCCAGCGGTAACTACCTCATGGTCCAATACTTCAGAAATTATGTTATTCGAGCGCCTGGTAATTATCCACACTAATATTATAAATTTGAAAGTAATTTTGTCTGTCGGTCATGTTTTCATGACTGAAAGATATAAAACATGATAAGAAAATATAATATAACTGACTGCCTCGTTGGTCGAGTGGTTACGATCGCGAGTGCCGATCCTGGGTCCAAATCCTTGATCGAGTACTATTGGATTTTTCTAATTTAGAATTTCTAGTAGTGACTCGGAGTCTAGATCTATGCTCGGTGTATAACAATAGGCTCACCACCTATTCCATAATACGTAAAACGCAACTGGTAAGAAGTGGGAGTGTAATACAATCCTCTGCCTACCCCTTTGGGAATTACAGGCATGATGTTACATAATATAGTTACGGAACGACATTTCGTTTTTTTTTATTTTCAAACTATTGCACTTTTAGAAACAAAATTACTAGAACGGCGTTCTAACCGGACGCTGGAGCTATGTATTTATGGATAATAAGACAAGTGAATTATAAAAAATCGAATTGTAACTTTAAGATTGCTTTATTATAATCCTAAATTAAAATAATTCTTCATTCATTGATGGATTATTTTATTTGTAATTTATTCTTTTTTAATCGTGCGCCAAAATTGACAGAGTAAACTTATAATTAAGATTAGTTTATAAAAATAGTAATTAGAATATATTGCAATCATAATTTAAGAGCTATTAAGCTGTAACAGTAACGCTTAACAAAAATAATTCATGTTTTAACTCTCCGCCCTAGCAAAACCTAATCGTAACGATTCTATTACTTTCGGTATTTTGTATAATAAATATGGGACAATTTGTTTCCCACCAGATATTCAACTGGCCATTAAGAGGAAGCAAAACTTATGTAATATACAATATATTGAAGCTATAGAAACTACGAATAAATTAATGATATAGTACACACACTATTTACATAAATACCTACCTTGGTTACTTCATTTTTTGCTGAGTACTTACTGCGGAAACTTTCACAATAAAAAAAACCATAACAACTTTTTTAATTTAAACGCTAACCTACAGTTGTTCTTTTTTATTACAAATGCATTTTATATCTTGATCTGAATTGTAATACTGATATTAACTTTAAATTTGACCATTGCCTCAAAAACCTTGACCTAAAATTAAAGCTCATAAGTCGTATAGCCTAATAATAACGAAACCATAGAATCCATGTGTGATAGCAGAACACGGAGAACCAAACTTTAAGCATTCTGTTAACTGTAGAGAGACATACCTAGACTGCTGGTTTGTTATAAAAGTTGAACTGATTAAATAAATATTAAATAATTCAACACAAACTTACATTAGGCTACGGTTACCACTAACATTATAAAGCTATACTTTATATATAAAGCTATATTTATACTCAACTGTGTTTAGCTATAACATACGAGTATCTACATGATATTTACGTGTTGATATGTTAACTTTTAGTTTAAAATATTGCTTGGTCGGCTTAGAATTGTTTAGACGGGATACTTAAAATAAATAAAACGATTAAGCTAAACTAATATTGTTTTCAAGTAAAAAGCTAATGTGCTGTTTAGCCGACTATAAATTAAATTTATTTTCCCGTTAAATTTTAAAATTAACCCATAGTTAATTTTATTAATGAATCAACCAATCAAGTTGATGAATCATATGAATACTTGTAGTACGTCGGAAATTAGCCTCGACAATAACAAAATTTAAGCACTAACTTAGGCATCTATATTTTCACATTCATCTTTCCTATATTTCCTATATAATTCTATTAATCATGAGACTATGATAACGCACGAGGTAATAATCGAATTACAGACACTCTCATGAAGTAATTTAATTACGGATCCGAGAACTACTAGTCATATTCAGTATACTATACATAGAACACGGGCTCATACATTGATTTAAAAAAAATCGTTATTTCCAACGTATTTTACTGTTAATAATATAGAACGATGTATACTAGTGCACAGGAGCTTTGGGACAGACACAAGGGAACCATTCGGCTGATGAAACTGAGCGTGACCACTGTAAATATTTTATTTTAATTTTACATCGTACTAACGAAGTCCGTCCATAAGGCGTTGTAATATTTCATCGTATATTATTTCATTACTCCTTACCATCCAATACTAGTATTTAATCATAATACTACGGGTGTGTTTCTCTAAAGTATTAGCAGAGGAGCGAAGTACGTTTCACCAAATTACGGACCTAACACGAAGTCCGTATTAATTGTTTAATACATTTTCTAACTGATACTCATTTCTTATGGTTTCAGGCTCTTTATCAGCGACAAGTACCGCAGAATCTCTCAGCTCCAGTTTCATATGTAACGCGGCTAATGAGGTAATAAACGATGTAAAACACATTAAAATATGTAACTTTATTGATTGTACGCTTGTAAAAATTACACATATTGAGTTAGAAATTATATACTATATTCACTAAAAGCTTTTTAATGTAGATGCTCTTTTAGTGTGTCTTTATATAGTAATAAATTAATAATATAGCTTTGTTATTGATCTAGTAATAATAATAGTCTTAAAGTTGGTATTAGGACTACTTTAACAACACTAACATATCATCATATCAAATGCTTTTTCGTAACAGAATTGTTAAAATAACACCCAACCCAACACATCTACCATACTTAATTCTTACGTACAACTAGGCTGTACACTAGTTTAGTAGGTACTGTTAAATCAGACTCTTTTGAACAACAAATTTATTTTTCATTTCTCGTATTACCGATATCTGCCTTTTTTCTACTAGGCGAATTCAATCGTGCCGCCGCCCTACTCTTGCGCCAGCAACTACGACGAGTGTGTGGGCTACGGGCGCGGCCGCTCCGTGCTACGCTCGCTGTCCTCTCTGACGGAGCCACGGCGGGAGCGCAACCCGCTCTTCCGCGACAACCTCCTCAACTCACCCATCCAACCCATGGTAAATCTCTCCAGCAATCTACATCCTGTCTTGAAGAAAAACATACAAGGCTTCTGACAGATTGTCAGTCTATACAATTATTGAGATGGAATATACGATATTGATAGAAGTCTAAAATTAATTACTTTCGGTACAGGATTCCGCGTATGATCTCGAAATGGAGCTCATCGATATCGAGCGGTATTGCGATGGCGCTTGCAAGCCTCGCGTCGGCAACTCCCCGCCGCCACACTCCAACCGCAGCCGGTTGTACGAGAACGAACCGTACGAGTCGGTCCTCCGCCACTTGTTCGAATCGGACCACGAGCCACCCAACACTTGCCAATCTCCCCCACAACCGACGAGCCCCACGCAGACATCCAACGAATCGACGCTCCGCAGACCCAGTGATGAAAGACGACAGAAGCATCTCGACAACGTCAGAAAAACCTACAAAGCGAGGAAATCGAGCTTATACATGCCGCTGTCAGCCGGCTACAGTGGAAGGTGCTCGAGGATATCTCCTGGAACGAGGGCGTCGTCGCGATCCGCTCCAGCTACCCCCTGCGGCGTTCCCAATCTCTTTTCGTTCTCTCAGAGGGTTTCTGCTTCGAGACATAGTTCCAGATCATCTAGGCTCGAAGAAGAAAACGACCCCCTTCTTGCGGATATAGATAACCCGCGTATTGACCACAAATTCTAAATTACAAGAAACAAACCGGGCGAGACCAGAAATCAGAAAGTTCCGGGCGAGCTTAATTTCCTATTGTGTTCTTTAATAAGCCAATTATCTGACCCCATAGATGTGTATTATAGGATGTTTACTTGTCAATCTATTTTGTAATGTAAGCGGCCTACTTTTAATTAAAATCTCGGCCATAGACTTTTCGTGATGACATAATATTGTAAATGTTGTGATTGTTTCAACCTATGCTCAGATTAAGTCGATTATCTGCGACGTAGTTAGATAAAATAATGTTAATCAAATATATTATTAGGTACCTTAGATCTAAGGATCAGAGCTTGTCGGACCATTGTCCACATGCACTACTATTGTAATATATCTCTGAAGAAGCCACTTTTAAGTTTTATTTTGTTTCTTAAATATTTACTCCTATTTAATTTTCTAGAATCGGAAATTTTAAACTTAAAACTAATTTTAATTAACTTTAATTTTTAAACTGTGGAACAATCTGTCGCATACGGTATTTCCGGACCGATACGACATTCAAACCTTCAAGAAAAAAGCGTACACCTT
>DWFT01000647.1:0-11128 GCA_018246795.1 Microceris patrobas patrobas
TTGTGGATTCAAACTTTTGTAATGACAGCATTGGAATGTCTAACAATTATCTATATAGGCTCTACGTGAAACGAGTAGGCATTGGTAAATATGTTGTTGATTTTATTATCATTTTTCAGTTTTTATTAATATTTACAAAACGTAAATAATAAATAGCTTCTATTAGATTGGGTAAGGTCACCCAGCTTTTTAAATATTATGTTTTCAATGAATGATTATTTAAAATGATGTAATCTAATTCTAAATATCGGTTATTCGTATATTTGGCTTAGAACCCTTATTGTATATTACATTCGCCTATATGTACGAGAAATAGCAGCGTTACGTATACAAGCTAATCAAGGTAAATCTACTATGGGATAGGCAGATGGCATCTTGTGGCCAATATCTCTACCTTTACCGCTCTGACAGGATTCTTCTACATCCATGACTCTCTCCACACACGCACACTGGTTTCAGATACTTATGACTCCCCCATCGGCCAGCATCTAATCTACTTGAGCGAGGTACGTGAGTCTTTTACTCTCATTCGAAACCTATATCAACACTTTCACACTGTAAAAAATACGATAAACATCGGCGTTATTTTTAAATCAAAAATTGATAACCATCATGTAATTTCGCGTTACCGAAAATAACCGAATCAGTGTACATCCGCGGAATATATGTGGGTACGTATAGCGTTCGAAATACGAGTTCCCATAATTGTGTTTCTGGTCGAAATATTAGCGACAGATGTACCGCTGATTTCTGTCGCTACGACTTTCATATCTGCGACACGTGATGCTTGCTGTACATATGTTGTAATTTATAATCATTAATGAGCGTATAAATTTCAATACATTTTAAACGTAGACTGCCTCGTTGGTGTCGAGGTTGTAATGATTTCGCTGTGCGTGCGAGATCCTGGGTTTGACACCTAGATGGGGCGAAGTATTTTTGGGTTTTTCTAACTTGATTTTTTTACTAGTAGTTCATCGTCGGATTTTATGCCCGGTACATTATAATAGCTTCAAAGGTATTCCATGAGACATATAGCTTAACTAGTGATAAGTGGGAATATTACAATCTTCGATCTACTCTTCGAGGGAAGTACAGGCGTGAGGTCGTGTTTATTTAAATATTTATATCATTGGCTCTTTGCAAATTGGAAATGCGAATGGTAAAACCGGTATACAAGTAAAATAATAATAGCTTGTGACACAATTCCATAGACTTAATCTTGACATGCGACCATAAATGAGTTTTTTGTTTTTTTGTTGCGTTCAACAATTTATTTGATTTGTAGACTTCTGGTATTTTATTGTGTGGTTATAGATCGCTTATCTTTCACTTAGTTTTGAAACGGGACACGCTGACTCTTTAAATATCAAATGCTCGACGCGTTAATAGAAATTGCATCACTATTCGTTACGTAGTTGCTTAGATCAGAGCACACAAACGGACAGATACACAAACGCAGCATGCAACCATATTTTTTTTAACTATATGATAAATTAAAATCCACCACGAGTACTTCATAACAATATTTTGTATTGTCATATGTAAAAATAGGAATGTCGGGTTATGAATTTCAACTCTAATTGCATTTGTGGTCGCAACTCGGTGATATTAAACGGCAGATGTGGCTTCACTTTAGTTGTGATGGCCTCACAACTTTAGCACCGCAATACGAAATATAATAAGCGTGCGGTTTTCATTGCTGTCTGTTGTCGCTACTAATTACATATTAGGAATGCATTATATAATATTACAGTTATATGTCATAACGCCTGTTTTTCAGCGAAGAGGTAGGCAGGGTGTGTAGCACTGTAAGTTTTATTAGTCATGGCGTTTATTTAGGTATGCGTAGCAGTAATATTACATAGAATAAGCATTACTTTTTACTATTTATCATTATATATTATAAATACGTAAGATATTATTTAATCTTAGTATATCTTGAAATGCCAAAATTTGTATATTTTAAGGTTATCTTATAAATTCATATGTTAAGTGGAAGTTAAATACTCAATAAAAATAAATATTCTGGAATCTAGAGAAATACACATTATTTAGTTTCTTTATTGTTATACCTAAGATCGCTATTGGTACCTATATCCGCAGTTTAAATGTCTATTGTTAATTAGATGTTTAAGTTTTATCTGCGCTTCAATTCAAGTTACATCGATACTGTAACAGTTTTAAAATATGATGTATTTGTTTAATTTTAATTTTAAATTGTTTTCAAGACGTAAGCAATTGTAAACGTGAAATACAATTGAAAATGAAATTTCATTTGTGAAAGTTAAAACTCGTTGCTGCTCTCAGTTGTTGCCTTTTTTGAGTTCAGACTGACAGTTTACGAATCGTCAGTACTTATGAACAGAGCGTCAGACGAAACTGTTCGAGTTTATGAATAGCGAAATCTATATTGAAATGTTTATTTATTCTGATAAGTAGACATAATAAATATATGGAGTGTAACAGATAAAAAAATTAACTTAGAATATGAAGAAGAAGTCTGCCTACCCCTTCGAGGATCACATGCGTGATGATACGTTTTCTTCATGTAAAAGAAAAATTCAAGGTTCTCTTTTCAGAATGAGAAGTGATAGCGCCATAGTCTGCCACGTTGACCAAGTGCGGGTTACAAAGTTGACATGCCTTAGATAACGTTATTGAGAACTGTCAAGTTCACTATTAGTGATATGATGGTAATTAAATCTATTTTTAAACATCTGTATACATAGGTATAATTTTTGAACGGATTATAGGACGAATTTTTGAACGAAGTGACATATTCTGCCAAATTATAGGATAATAATGTCTATGTTACATTAAATATAGGTTAATACGATACACGTTTCGTGTTCGCTGTTGCATATCATTCCTAATTTGATTTCTAGCTGGGACGTATGAAATTATTTGCATTGTGTGATTATGTAACAACACTCATGTTTGTGTTAATCCGTTTCTGTTGCCTCTGCTAATAGGGTTGCCTAAAATTGTCGCTCTAAACCTATAGATTATTATCGAAGGATTCATTATTACATAATAATATTACCAGTTCTTCCATATGTACCAGTACCTACGTGTGGGTACGTAGAAACGTGGTTCAAAAAATTTAAAAAAAAACCTAATAACATTGTAATCTGTAATCTCCGAAGTAGTCTGTGTAGACTGTAATATCTGAAGCGGTAGACAGAGAAGTATAGTATACTTTCACGTTTCATTAGTAACGTTAACGTCCCACCATAGACAAGGGGCGAGGCTATTGCTATACACCGGAGACTGAGCAAAAAGTGTAAAAAGTATCTATATATATAAGTATATATATGTACTTGCTGTATTAACTATCTCCTTTCCATAACATAGGCTCTGCCTACTTTGAAATCAGACAATAATGTGTGGAGGTGCACCAATAGATTTATTTATTTTATATTTACTGACAAACACTTTTTGACCTACCGCTGTTGGAAGATGGATTTCTCTTCTGAATGAGGGGCTTAAGGAAATAGTTTGCCACGCTGGCCCAGTGCGGGTTGGCAGGCTTACGGTATTTACGGTTCTTCATAGTACTTTGTTAAGTATTTGAGATCCAGTACAGAATGAGTAGTCTCTTTTTATTATACTACGAACTACGGTACATCCTTATCATATGAGGATTGATTTCAGCATATGAAGTAACATTTTTGTTGGCAAATCAATATTTATGAAATAATACATGAAATTAATAATCTGAAATAAATTTAAAATGGCCATGCTCATAATGACTTTTGTATGTAAATGCATATCGTTGCATGCATATCGTGCAATGTATACCGTCGTTTTGTAATTAGTTATGTCAGTAGTTACTTAACATTACCTAATTTCAGCAGTTTAGACTTTAATCCTTTATTCTGGGGATCCGGATTTCAAATCCTAGCACGGTATCCTAGAATTCATAAATTTTGCGCGTTTGTAAGATGAAATACTTATCTCTTGCTATTGTGTTTAAAAAAACATCGAAATACTTTTATTCAAAATAATTCTTTATTTTTATCTCTAAGACTGATTAACGTATACCAAACCAGACCAGAGCTCATTCTTAGAGGAGACCCACGTTCAACAGTGGAATGGCAGAAGAGTTGATGATGAAGTAGTTACGTAAATGTCATGCGCATTTGAAAACGTTGCAATCTGCCGTGAAAGTTTTGCCTGTGCCAATGTTTTACATATCTATTTTGTCTTTAAGTAACATCATTCTTATTTCATAATTTACTTAGGAAGATGATACGGTAAGACGCCTTGTATTGTAACTTAGTTCCGAAGGAAAAAACGCGTTTGCCACTAATTTAGGAGCAAATTAGTTCATATTTAATCATACTCATATCTATAGGCTGTAGTTATTTTTTTAAAATGCACTTGTTGCCGATAATGTAAACTATAGTAGATTTATATTCTTACGAAAATGTATCAGAAAGTAATGAATAAAATAAAAAAAAATAAGATAGCGGTGATGCTGAAGAAGCACGCCAAGTTTGTAAGAATAGAGAGACCCTGTAAGGCACCTGGCGGGGTGGTGTAATAATAATAAAATCAGGAATTAAGCCGTTGTATAAACTATTCATCATACGAATGAGATATCAGTGAGATATGTAATTCTGGCGCATTACGCCAATGGCTGGAATGAGGACGTCGTTCTATAAATAAGTCATATCTCGGTCCAAGGGGAGCTATGACAACCCTACTCTTCATCCGTCTTATCTGTAGGGAATGTTAATTTAGGCATAAGATGTCGCATATAAATATTTATTACATTAATCCTAATATAAATATTCAGATCAAATGTGCCAACCGTTATACTATATATTAAACATTTCATAGATTTGAAGATTCAAATTAAGCAACAAATACATGGAGTGAGTAGTGTAACAGAGTACTAACCTAGACAAATGCGTTACTTTGTGTATTGAATATTAGAGAAGGTGCGTTCGTTCCATTTCTTCATTTTACATTTAATGTATTCTTCATTCTCTGTTCCATTTACTCTGTTTCAGCGGCGCATCTAATGTTTCTTTATATCTCACAAGTTTTATACAGGGTGTACGCGTTCTTTCTGATTACGGACAGATTATTCAAAATACACCACTGTGGCTCATTGTTGAGGATGCTGAGTGCACTTAGCATAATTGTGACGAGATATAGCGGAACTTTAGCAAATTTCTCCCAAGTAATCATATTATTATAATCACGTATGAGCAAGCAGTACTCTCGCGGTGAAAATCGTTTTTGATAGCATCCATTGCAAAGCCGCTACCATAAAATAATATTAATGGATATGATCGATGAAAAGCTAGGAGAGCTTGATTTGTGTTTTCATGTCAAGGCTGGTATTGTTTCAAATATCAGAAAACGAAGCACGTTCTTAGTTCGACGTGTTCCGAATTGTAATGTTTAACGTATTCAATATTTTTTCTTATAAAACCAATGAAATATTACCTAACCTGTTATTGATTTCACTGACCTGTATCGCTGAACACCGCAACGCAATGTTTGTTTTAATACAATGTTATCTTTCGAGCGTTCGGAATTCGTGCTTACAATTTGTTTTCTTTCGTTGTTGAAAGTTATTTGAGCACAAAAAACCTGCGAGCGTCTGCTTCGCCGTTGCCGCAAAGACTTGTATTAAGAGAAGAGAACTCTATATTTATAACGAAATTAAAAAGCTGGAATACTGATTGTACAAAAAAAATGAACTTTCCTTGTCGTTCCAATTATTTTATAATAATTGTAGTTACTATTTTTTATTTTGAAGTCAGTTTCATTACGGGGTAGGAGAAGAGAATCGAATTCCAAATATGGACTTGATTCATCTACATTTATCATTTTCTTTATATAATAACGCTAGTTTCAGTGACATCAGACTCTCCCGTCAGTCATTATCTGACCTATTTGGTAAGGATAGGCCAGTCTTGGTCTCCCTCGGCACCTGCATCCATCTACACCGACATTCTTATTATGTTACAAAGACATGTAAATTATCACAACTTATGTATGTACATTATAACGTTACGCAACTGTGACCGTTTTTGGACCTATTATTTTGGCTATTTATATAGAACACATACATGGCCGTAAAAAGTTGTACCTGGCACTACCTTTGGACATGACATGTCTCTTGAAAACGGCGTTGGGTCACTATGAATATATGATTATATCTATTAACAATTTTACAAATAGTTTTGACATGTTCGTATAAAAAATATGTTCGTTCTTTCGAATATATTGAGGCGTATATTATTGTTCCATAAAATATTTTTAAACGTACTTATATTTGTTCTATAATATATTTTAAACGTATCCAAGTTCATTTTGTAAACTATTGTGAAATATACATGCACATCTAAGTTTGTTCCATAAAACATTTTAAAATTCAGAAACGTTACTTTGTACAAACTGTTTTGAAATAATATAGTGAGGTTATTTCTAACAGATGTTTTGATATAAAAGTAGAATATATTTGGTACTCTGTTCTGTTTGCCTACCCCCTTAGGGGCTTAACGTGATAATATAATATTAATACAAATGAGAAGAGACAGATGTAGGCGCACATAATTTGGTCAAATCGGGTATGTTCTTAAAGCAGGCCGGGTCATATTTTAAATGAAGCTCAATAAACGAACATGTATGACGACTTAATAATAATAATAAACGTAGTAGAAGCAAAAAAGCCCACCAGGAAGGAAGTAATTGGAAATCCTTTGCCTCTACCTACCCTGATGATGATATGAATTTATGTATGATGATAATATAAATACCTATCAGCATCATGTGGCACGTATAATATAACTGGTGAAATGTGGGACTGTAGAAGTCTAGCTTCTCTGCCTACGCTGTCGGGAAAATATAAGCTTAAAGTTATATGTATAAAAAAAATTCTTGTGTAATGTTACATATATCTATATACAATTGAGCAACAATACTGTGGTGCAGGTAAGACTATGAGGAAATTGGATTAAGCTATGTAACATTTTGGGGTTTCACTACATCCGGTACAAATAGCCAGTTATCAGTTTGGCAATATATTTCTGTTGCAATTTTTTATGACTAACTCGTTGGTTGAGTGGTTGCAAGCGCGACTGCCGATTGGTTCTGGGTTCAAACCCCGGGTTCGGGTACTATTGGAATTTTTGTAACTTGGATTTGCTAGTAGAAATGTCTAGTTGTAGCTCGGAGTCTGGATCTGTGCCCGGTGTATGCCAATAGTCTCACCGCCTATTACATGGTGGGATGTAAACGTGACTGGTGAAACGTGGGAGTGTAATTCACTCTTCTGTCTATCCCTACGGGGATTACAGACATAATATTACATTGTAATTATTTATATGATATCTGTTTGTATTCTGAAAAGTCTTGTGCCATATACACAATTATCTTATTCCAATGGGAACAGAATCGGGTTACAGGAATAACGTAATCATTTATTACATGACGACTGAGATGTTCTTTTTAAGTGCTAAATTGTCTTTCGTTTCTTTATTCTTAGAATGATAGACGAAAGAATGACATAACAGGTACCTACATAATGCGAATTTTGGTGTATGCAGGTGTTCGAGAGTCTGAGATTTACCTATCTTGATCGAATAGGTCAGATACTAGCTGATTGTGGAGTCAAAACTTTTCGAAACCGTTGTGTGTAAAGAAAGAGCTATAGATATACGAGTATTCGTAGGACATGTACTCTACCACACTTTAAGAGATTAATCAGTCTTTGAGGGATCTAATATGATATTATAAATTATTCTTACAATTAGGAATGTTGTGATTTAATAAGTAAATTTCCAGTGCACGTTGCAGTCGTCGGCGGGAAAGCAGATTTGTGTTCACTACATCTTTGTACAAAGCGTTTGTTTTAAATCGAATAAGAGTTTATTCAGTTACATTTTTTTGCAAATTTACTCGCTTATTCGGAAATTCGGTCCCAAGTTATTTTACGGAATCTTCAATTGTTATCGAAAACTATTGAATGTGAATTAAGACGAATTTATTCTGAATTATTTTGTTTGGTTTAACTTGTAATGTGTTTGCATATGATAGCCCAATGTTGGCCAACAATTTTCAGTGGTACTGGATAGGACATGTACTCCTACATGCTGAATTAAAGCTTGTTGAAAAAGAATACCATAAAGTTTAAGCAGCACGTGAGATCTGTAAATATAGAGATATTTGGCATTCCGTGCTCTCCGCCTATAGCTTAAAACACCTGGCGTGATGATATATTAATAATAGTAACCATAATCCTGAAGCATATTTGCAAGACTTACTTTCTTTTAAACCACATTTCTGTTTCACGTAAGAAAAAGCAAGAACAGTTGGCAACACTAACTGCTATTATGTTAACTGTATGTAATTATACAACAAATATGTGAGACTTTCATGATTACGAGCATATGTTAGCTGAAATTCGTTTAAGTTTATTTTGGGTTGATTTTCTACAAAGCTTAGAGTTTAGGTTCATTTACATTTCTCGTAACAGTTTCCACTCGATGTAAACGTAACACTTTTAGGCGCACGTTAGAGTTTCGACGTAAAATAAATTCTAACTGTTCACTTGTAAAGAAGTGAGTTTCTAACGCCGACGAGCTCGCTTATAAACTTCGATTACGTATTCAGAGTAGTTTTGAGCAAGACTTTCCTATACCAGCGGTATTAAAATTATATGAAAGTAATATTTCGTACATTGATTTTTATATAAACAAGGTACGAGGTAAATGTTTCTCAGAAACGTTGTTGTTTGTTTCCATAATTACTGTATGTATTACATATCAGACGCTGCTTCCGAAAGTCTGGGGTTCAATTCATAGCACACACAGATGTCTGATTAAATCGCACATCTTATACGACATCTTTAGGTTACACATATGTTAATAACTCGTTGTGATTATGAAGGACAATATAACCATTAAAGTTACACATCTTCATAGAGCTTTTCACGACCTTCTGAAGGACGTGCGAAATTTTCTTAGCCGCATTTGGCTAGGATAGCAGATTATGTTCCTAAATTTTCCTCGCTGCATTTGACTAGAATAGCAGATTATGTTCCCAAGCTGTTTCATTCTGAAAGGAGATGGGAACTGGGAGAAGTAGAGGGGGAATGGTGAAGATGACGAATTGCCGCTTGGCTTAAGTGGCGACTGAAGATACGATGAAAAATCTAATAGTTCAGCTCCTACAGCAATCGTTTGATTATAACATCTGTTTTTTCCATAATTAAATTCAGATTTTTGGTACATTCATTGATTACGCTGGTCTACAGTTAAAAAGTCAATAAAGTGAGTAATGTGATTAGTAATAATTATTGATGACACGTATGACCTTGTGAATTTTTTAATGCCTTAAAAGATGCCTAAACGTAACATTAGGATGTAATTTATATGTACGTTTATCATGAAAGTTCTTTGATTCATTACAATAAACTAAACTATCGTGTGTTACATTTGCAATCGCTACAATAGCGAGTAATATTTAATTGTATCCAAAGTGTAACAGCGTAATTACAGTTAAATTGAATACTTTAAGGCACGTTACAGTGCCTCTGGTGGGTAATTTTGGCGAGCGGATATCTATTAATTGCTCCATTAACAAGTTTGTACGGGAAGCACAAGTCAAGTTATTCTATTTGTGCTCCGAGAGCCAGCACGCAAATTCAATAGATCGAGACTATACTCGGCGGAGAGACAATTTGTTAGAAACTATCTATGTACATAATGTATTTGATCTGAAGAAATTGCTATTCGGACCTCAGCTTAATTATATATTTTTTTAAATCTACAAGTTTTCAGGCGTAAGTATTGTTAAATCGTAAAAGTAACTGCAGACATGGATTCTTGTTAATTTTTGATCTTGTTGTTGTACAAAAGTATTAACACAACAGTGCGGGTACCTACAACTATAAATAATATACTCGTATATTATTTTAAAAATATATTGTAATATAAGTAGAGTTGCTGAAGTTTAGACAAATATAATTAAGTTTACATTAAAGCATAATAAATCGATGTGATTCTATTGGCTACATATATAATAACTATAAAAATAAATGTTAAAAAGCACATTTTGTTCTAGCAGACTAAATATAAGACATTTCGCAACCACATAATGTATTCTGTTGTGGATTTGAGAAAACGAGAACTCCATCAGAATGTTTTATTAAATATATAATATGATAAATGGACGTCAAAACAGAAGCACGTCCCGGCATCGCGATATTAACTGGGTGCGGTGAGAGTTGCACAGCTCCAGACTTCCGCTTTTATTTGCGGTATAGTGAATGGACTGTCATTCATCTAGTGCAATTACATTACATGAAATATAAATGAGCATTATATACCGTTAACACCGTGCGACTTCGGAATTGTGACAAGGCGCTAATGTTGTCGGCGGACTGTCCGGCCCAGATGTGATGAGGGTCCTCCGCGTCCTGCTACAAATGCTCCCTGACACTAATCTAATTGGCCTTCGTTAAATAACTCTTGTATTTCGGTTATAAATTTGTGTTAATTTATTTCGCACTCTTCATTTTATGCCGTTCTCAATACCGAGCGGTTGACGTCTATAAAATTCTTTTAATGGACAATTTCAAAGGATTTTATTTTGTAGTTTTTTTCTCCTTGCCACTGATAAATAAAAATCTTTTCATTTTAAATGTAATAGTAACGTTCTCGTATCTTGCCTTCGGAATATTTATTCGATTTTTGTATATTGGCGATTTGTTTTGTAAAATAATATACTCTCAATGATTACTTGCATTCTCGAAATATTAATTAGGCTTGAAGTTTAAGTATGTATATAATGATTAATCTAGACAACTAACTGATAAGCATGTGAATATTAAATAAAAATCTAAAATATCTTTCTTAACAATACTTTTTCTATTGTATAACGTAATATTACGGCTGTAATACCCGGAGGAGTAAGCAGAGCAGAGTACTACACTCCCACGTTTCACCAGTTACGTTTAGGTCCCATGGAGATGAGCCTATTGCCATACAACGGGCGCAAACTTAGACTCCGAGTCACTACTAGAAATTCTAAATTAGAAAAATCCAATAGTACCCGATCCGGTATTTCAACCAAGGACCTCCCGATCGGCTGTCGCGCTTAC
>DWFT01000648.1:0-11119 GCA_018246795.1 Microceris patrobas patrobas
TGCAGTACTTTTAACCAGCTCTGTGCAGCTCATTTCTCACAAGTTAAATTATAACGTCCCATATAAATGGTCTACAGGGGCATATCCACACGTCAAGATAGTACTATGTATTTGAAATTAGACAACTGAAACAATAGTTTTCCTGACGCGGGGATCGAACCCAAGACCGCTGCAACAGTTGGGCTTTAATCACTAGACCAACAAATTAATCGATATAATATGAGGTTAAAGGTGAATGTCAACGTGTTTTAGTTTAACTGTCGACACTTAGATACTATATGCGCACCTTGGCAGCCTTGTGCCAACCGCCGTACTCGCCGTACGGAGCGTTTTCCTTCTGCAGGTGCTTGTTCTCCTCGCGCTCCTCCGCCACCTGCCAGATCGGCTTGTTGTCACCTGCGACACACGCAATTATATGTATTAAAATGAGAACTAATAACACTCTATTAAATTTATTTACAACACTAAATTTCACAAATTAGTTATTTACAAATTGATATTTGTACCCAGTGTAAAGAGAAAATATTACTATACAAAAAATAACATCCTTTCTGGTGCAAAAACTTAATTCAAGAAATTGTACATTAAAAATTTTGCGTTATTGGAAAAGTTCAAAATGTTTCAATATAAAATGTAACATTGGTAAATAAACGTAAAAAATATAAGCGTTAAAATACTGGCAATAGACATTTAAATAAAAAATTGAGCATTAATATTAATATAACATGTGACACAAGTCGGGAAGGTGTGACACAATTGGTAGATTTAAAGAGCATAATTTAAAAAGTACATAAAAAGAAATAAACAATAATAAACGATACAGAAATTCGAATTAGGAACAGGAAGTCTATTATCTATGTCCTTTCCTACCTGTGCCACACTTGTAACATATTCCAAACTTGTGTCACTCACCTATTCAAACCAGTATACGCATATAACACGCACACCCCTCGCACGTAATACAAAGGGGAAACAAACTGAATCAAAACAAACAAAAAAAGAATACATAAAATACTTTACAATAACTATTTAATATAGCATTCACAAAATAAACCGACAAATGATTGAAAATAATTCGAACATTATTCAACAAAACAATCTGGTAAGATACAGTGTAAATATTGATTCATATAAAAATAAATGACGACCGCGTTGCGCCAGTCGACGAAGCCTCTCGAACTATAGCAACAAAAGCCTTAGCACAACAAGATAACTTAAAAACTAAAGTTTATGCGAGACTTTATTTTTTCACTCTACTTTGGCAACAAACAATTCAGATACATAGTATAATTAAAATAGATTTTTCTTAGGCATAAGAGCAACAAAAAAAACAATAAATATAAGGCAATATTTTTTTAAATTAATTAAGGTGCAATTGTCACACCCTCGAAGCAATACCTGAACGCTATTTATTGCCATTGAAAAATCCTACAGAAATGCCTCCTACAACACATCCGTACACAATATACTAGCTTTGTTGGGCTGCATATAAACTAATGTGTTCCAAAGTACCTACTTGTAAAGATATACTGAAATCAATATATAATATTACAGGATGGACCAATTCGAGCTCCAAATAAAACTGAAAGGACTCACGTCCTGTCTCCAGTTCTGGCTTAAATATTATGAGCTTTATAAATTCTTCTTGTTATGAATTAAAAAAAACCGTTCCTTTTTAAAGATTCTTTACGATGTATGCATTGGCAACTTTATGATGTAATAATAGCTAAGGCAGTGTGAAATTATCGTTTAATAGAGGTAAAAAATATTGCGGAAACTAAAGCTCCAGCTACGTTTTTTATACATGCTGTATTTCTCTAATTTGAAATATATTTTTTTAATCTACATAATTCTTATTATAACAATCGTCCAATTTCCTTTTACACTGCAAAAGGCAATAGAGACTGCTATGCATATTTAATAAACACGAACTTGACTGAATGAAACGCTAGCTCCAACGTCAAGGTTCCAACTAATATTATTGTATCATACTTCACATTATAAATAAATCTAAAACAAAAACATGACTGTCAACTTCATTAGAATCTTTAAAATTATTAGAATCTTTTTTTAATTTAAAAAATATTATTACACGTTTATTTTCTCACTGTGATTTTCGGTGATTTAATCTAAGGCACTTAACAAATTGCTAGCTCATTTTAACGATAGCATATAAATATGTAAATAGTAATATAATGTAAATAGTATATACTTAGTTCTGTAAATATGCAAAAATATTTTTCTATAATTTTTTTAAGTTGTACATAAAAAGTTATTGGACTCGTATGTAATAAAAAAATGGACACAAAAACGGGTTTACAAAATAAAAATAATGCGTTATCACTGGTTTTACGACTTCATCGTTGATAGATATTATATAAAAAACATTGTCTATGACTACCAATTCTGAATGTGTACATTTTAAACCATTATGTGAGTTAAGTCAAATGATTAAATATCATAACCATATAAAATTTTACATTATTAATCATATTCAGGTCCAAAGGCAAGAACAAACATACTAAATCTAAGAAGAAACAAATAACATTCGAGTATTCACCAAATGCAAAATAAGAGATCTCCGGGAAGGAACAGACACACCACTGTCACATAGAAAGTTATAATATACAGCTAACATAACTAAATCATGCATTTTTTTGTCATTTAACTTTATTTCACTAGCCACTATTTACAAAACACAATGTAATGTTATAATATCTCTTATATAAACTTCATCATCAAAATCCTAAAAGCATAATGAATTCAAAATGGTACATTGTATAAATAGATTATATTAAATTGTATCAATAAATAGAATTTTCCATTCTCACTTAGGTTAGCTGCTAATAGGATTTTGTGCTTTGGCCTTTATTCACTTGTATTTTTTACTTTAAATCCACCACCTTCATGGAGTAGATGAATGACAAAATAAATCTTGTACTCATACAATGATAGAAATATATTGTATGACTTATCTTCATGAACTTAAGAATAGTACCTATTCATAATCTTCAGAATCATAATCAATTGTTCGTTTTTATGTAACCAATGTGACCAATGGACCGAAAACCTATTAATGATCAGTATTGCTGGTGACTAACATTACATATGAAAACAAAAACAGAAACCTGTAATTATTCCAACTGTATGGAAAAGAATTCACATTATGCACAAATTTACAGAGTGATATATAATAATATATATGACATGTACACAATGGTGTATGTCAATGTTATTAGTTCACATTCAGATTGTATTTATAGAAGGTGTGTTAGTATTATACCTAACAACAACCCCTGATCTCCATTGGTCTGAGTGTATATGAAAATAAAGAATGAACCTAGAACGATCGATAATAATAATTGTCATTCATCTACCTGACACTGATAAAATGTGTTGACAACAGATATAATGACAGTTTGAGCTGAACAGTCAATAGTAAAAAAATATATGTTTGAATAGGAATGTAGACATTGCACTTCTCCTGACAGGGTTAGTCCGAAGACATTATAATACGTGCGGGGTTGTTTTGTTATTTTTTGGGTTTTTTTAGTGACGCTATATACTCTGAAACGGTAAACAAAAACAATAATGAAAAGCGGGCAAATTAGAAAATAAAATTTTACATACAAAAAATAATATGTAATAAATAGCAATCTCCCATTCCATAATGCAATAAACAAAAAATATACCCGGTAAATTGCAAAAATTAAACCGATATGCAGTATAATTAATGTATAAATCGTAATTTTAAAAAACTAATCCTAAGGACAAAAATAGCACAGGTTTTGAATTCAAAGTAAAAAATATCTTTTAATAATATTCATGTATTTTCAATCTGTCGCCTCCCCTTAGTGTAAACAGATATGCTTTGGCGTAATCACTTTAAACTTGACATTACCACATTGAGAATTTTGTTACCAAATTATATGAATTATAGAGCAATTAAAAGCTAATGAAAAAAACCTAGCATTAATTTGTAACTATTTATCACAGACGCGAAACACAATTACATACATGTTAAATACATAAACAACCCTTTCCATAATAGTAGGAGAGCCCAAGAGGGGATTTTGCGCGTTACTCGAGCGTGTCAGAAAATCATATGGGGAGAAACCTTGTACCTTGTAATGTACCCCTACTGTATATGCAGCCTTTAAATAGGGGCATGCGTTGAGGGTAGTCTTTCAGATTAGTAAAAAAAAATCGATCCTCAGAAAAACTCGAGCGCGTCAGATTAAGGCAGGACACATGCAGAACATGTATATTTCAATAATCTGATGATTTAAGCATGGCATAAGGAAATGGGTGAGTGACTAAGTGGTTATTTCAAGCACTATAAAGTCGGGAAATTTCTTTAAAAAACATTTATATTGAGTGTTCATGTTTTATTGTTGAATGTTCAACAATAATTTAATAACCCTTAATATTATTAATTTGCACAGAACAAATAAAAACTTAAATATCGAGTAACATAAATCATTGTTTTATTTATAATTAATGCAATATTTATATGCATTTTAAATTAAGATATTTTTTTTACTAGAAGCTTCAAACAGACATCAATCTCATCTCATAGAAATGAATGTCACAACTGATTAAAATATTCAATATTTGATTGTTTTTAGTGGCTTTCGCTCTATTTTCGCTGACTTTGTTAACGTACTACTTTTTTAAACTTCAGCAAAATATTTTGAAGGTACCGGGCACCTTCCCTTGGTTGATGTCAACATAATATGAACATTGCTCTTTTACTCTTCATCATTCAGATATACCTACGTTCAACTATAGAGGGCAAGTCAGTGAAGGTTAAGACAACGTAGATAGTTTTAAATATTTTTAGCTAAATCTTTTATTGTCATGTTGATTATTACTGTCTCTACTAATTTCTATGAACGTAACAAATGATTTTGTGTGTTTTTGTGTGATATACCTACTGTGGCAGTTGGCACCCATATAAAAGCATCGGTCTCTTCTATGATTCTAAATATTACATTTCGCTTGCATAGTTTACGTCAATGTTAATTATTTTTCTTAGTCTCTGTCGTTATTATCTCTCACTTTTAATTATTAACATTTTTACAAACTTGTAGAAGCTTAGATCTTACGCTTAACAACATGGTAATATTTGAAAACAAATAAGAAACTATGAGACACGGTATAACGATAGCAATACCCGTCTGAAAAGAAGAAGACTAAATAAAAATATTAATAATAAATGAACAAATAACAAAAATATTCAATATAAGTAGGTACTTAAACATTACTTTGTACAGATCACTGCTTGGAGGACAAGATTAATAATTATAGGTATGTATTCCTACATATTAAGATTACCATTGTATAAGGTAAGGTGGGTTTGGATTGCAGATGTGCCGTCCCAATTTTCTCAAGCCATTTGCCATTTATATAGCCATTGCCAGAATATACTAATTGTTTGGGAAACCTATCATATGAATCAAATATATTTAGGTGATACTTACATATTGTTATAATATTTATGAAAAGTTTTCAGTGTTTTTACAAATATTTTTTTTTTGAATGCTAAGGAAACACTACAAAAAATTTTGAAATATTCATGCTTGTTTTATATAAGGACTTTTAAAATGAACAACGATTAAAATATGGTTTATATCAGTGGCAAAATATTTCTCAACGTAGAGGCTTACTTTCTGTCCTGTGATTCATCTCATTTACATATTGTTTGTTACTTATTTCCTCATCACAAATCATATTCATAAAGCGTTTTTAACCATCATACATTAAGCTTACCTCTTTCAAATATTCGACTTCGAAATTGTAACATTTAATTTAATTATGAGTAGTACCCGTACTGGTTAGTTGTTGATGGAACAGAGATACGTCTACGGTGCACGAGAAAAAAAAATACTATAATAAAACTCAGGTGAAACTCCGAAGAACTGAGCGAGGGCAAGCGAATGAATAGCGTGAGCGAATGGTTAAATTATTCGCTTTAATTGTCCTATCAGTGACGTTGTTAATGTTACGTTGTAACAATAGAAGATAACGGTTAAATTCAATGTGGCTTGTTGCATATTAATAAGTGTATATAGGTGTATGAATTACGTACTGTGTACAGTAGGGATCCGTAACCGAAACTATCGGATATCTGATGTACAAATCTATCCGTAACTGTAACCGAATCTGTTATAAAAGGTTCGCGTAATTTCGGATAGGGGCGGAGTCTAAATGAGACGCGTTATGACAAGTTTTTTTGATCGGCTGAGTGCGAGTCACAAGCTGCGAGCATAGTTTGCATTGTTTGTTTTCGTCTGTTGTTTAATCTTAACTAGTTAGCAATTTAATATTTATGAATACTTAGGTTCGTTAAACTGAAAAAAAGTGTTATATTACTAAATAAATTGTTTAACCGGAATAAAATGCGTCATATGTCTAGTGTAATTTGGATTTTTTTTTAAATGAATGTAGATTCCACAAAATGTAAACAGTGCGGTAAAAACTTTTCAAATTGTAATTTTGAAAATTTAATATCCATAACCGAAACTAACGGATAATCCGAAATAATTTCATATCCGAATCCGATATTATAATTATTCCTGTATTCGTATCCAATCCGTATCCGAAATTTCATATCCCTAACATCTCTAATGTACAGCATTTAGGGATGTTCCGATACAAGTAAATACAAGTAAGTACTCGATACTTTTCTTTCGATACCAAGTAACTTTAGCATAGAATGAATCCTTTCGATACCTACTTAGTATGGGAAGAAAAGTACTCGTACTTGTATCGATTGGAAGTGTGACAAAGTATCTTAATATTAGTTAAACTTTGCATTATCTTGAAAATGTAATCCAGATGGAGCATGGAAAGACGTGAAAGTAATTTTTCTTAGTTTATGATATAACTAGTCTGTACATAATGCAGAACTCACGTTACGTACGTTATTGTTGAAAAAGTATCCATGTATCAATATGAGTAAATATCGATACTTTAAGAGTATTCAAATGAGTTGTATCGAATGGCGATTTGAGTACTACTCATATGAGTAGGTATCGATAGTTTGGCGGTATCGGAACATCCATAATTATCAGCATTTGCTAAAACTTGTTTAACTAGGTACTTCAACTAGGTAGGTACTATTCTTATAAAAAAAACTGTATCTTGCTTTTTTCTATTTTTTTATACAGTTTAATTTCTCTTTAATACAGTTTTCCCTGATCTCCTATTTACTACCATTCAAATAATGGTGTTGGGTAACTTGATAATAAAACAATATGTTTTAATATATCCATCGAATTTTATTCTTATTTTCAATAATTCATCTCATATTCTCAATAATACCAATTTGATCACTTGGTTTTAACCTTTTTATCATTCCTATGGATTATTGGCAAACTCTTTGGTATTGACAATTGTTGGTAATAGAAATAAGCAAAGAATAATAGGAAATGGGAAAAAGAATACACAGAAATCATTAAGGGAAATAGATCTGGAAACTTAGGTGGAGGCTCCACATATACTGCCCCCAGGGTTAATATGATCATGCCAAGAAGAGAGAAGAAAAAATTTGTACTCAGAAGATTCAGTACCACAGAATTTTCAACCTTGTTCGGTGGAATAGCTCTATACACAGAATTTGCATTTATGAACACCAGAAACCTTACATGTGGTTGAGACACATTTATTACTAGACTATAAAAACAAATATATATTACATTGCAACTAATAAAAGGAATAAGAAGACCATCCTTAATGAATAATGGCAACATACTGAAATTTGAAATTAGCAGAAACCAGAAACACATAAATGGGTCTTCAGGAAAGTGTATAGCAACAGGAATGGCAACCAGGAGAATTGTCTTCTCATGGACCTGATAGGAGAATAGATAAAACGCCAAGGATACATTTATCAATGAAAGTGTAAACTTCTTCTTATTAATTCTTAAAAATAAATCTATACATGAAGGCAAGGCTGCCATGGCTGTTGATACCAAACATAGTTCGGCCATTTGTGCATGTGTGTATACAGATTTAAGTTTTACAAACACATTTACAGTGCACCATAAGTTGGATACTTTATCTTCAAACACTCCCCTGGTTAGAGGGAACAATCGGATAATAATAGCTCTTATGGTATCCCATGAATCAAAAAAGGGATACCAAATTATTATAAAACAAGAAATAACTGCAATGGCCAGCTTATTAACTCTGGCCACAAAATACATTAGTTTTCCCTTTGGTGGCAGTGCAATAAAGCACTTTCTTAAGAAGTAAAAGAAAAATGGCAGGGAGTGATACAGCTCCATCTGCTTATAGTTGATTGCAAGAACAAAAAATATAGTGCTGAGAATATCATTCTCTATGGCTACAACAAAGAATGCAGCCCACAAGAACAGGCCAAGGGACACACAATTGTACTGGAAATGTCCATGGTCTATCAGTATCAAGCCAGGATACAACAGGAACAGGGCTGTTGCAACATCAGTTCTTTTGAAAATATTTTTATGCTCTTTAGGCTTTACACGCTCTAGATCTATGCACAAACATAAAACGGCAGTTACATAGAAGTACAAGTCACATAGAAACACTGTCCACCTCATAAATAGTTTATGACTTTCACTCTCGTAGCCTCGCGACGCAAACAGCCGCACGGATTCAGGATCTAACCAGTCCGCTACCAGACCCATCATAAGGCTGTGGTAGGCGGTGAGTGGGGGATAATCCAACCCCCAATACATAAGATCGTTTTGTGTCGTGTTTCGATACCAATTTTCAATCGGTGTATGTACTGTTATTTCTTGCCAGTGCCGCTGAGCTTCGTAATCGCCGTACATCGGCGGTGTTTTGTATCCTGAGTAAGGATATGCCGCAACACACCACCGTATGAGCAGTGGGAAAAATATCGCAGGAAGTAACCCATCTTTTGTTACAGTAAACCTATCTGGATCAGCTCTTTTGCCCATTACTCCGAAGTTAATAAAGAAATACAATATTATACGCGCAGTTAAATCATAAAAATGAACTCGCACTCCACACAGCCACGATGTCAACAGACAGTTTGACAACTACTTACGACATGAACAGCGGCCAAATTTCCATTTAGTTTCCCTGTAATAGGAGTAAAGTTCTTTGCCATAAAATTCGAATCACACTGTAAGATTACGCAAACTTAAGTCTATATTATTTTTCAAATACTGCTACACTCTTAAATTTAAGTTTAAAAATGGTTATCAAAAGTTGCACCGAAAATAAATACCGTTGTCCTTTTCTCTCTTCAATAAACAGTCACGATTAAAATAACAACATCATTGTAAGAATCGTAATGTTGCCACTAAGTTTAAACCAACAATATTTATTTATTTATTTATTCTTTTTGTAACACCTTATGCAATAACTAAAGGATATAAAGGCGTACATAATGCCTAATGGCATTCTCTTCCAGTCAACCCTGGGTGATTATATGATTACGATTAACGATTATAGAAAAATCTATTAATAAAAGAGTTAATAAAGAATATATTCTATTCATGATCTATACTATGAGCTGCGTAAAAAGGTTTTATTTTGTGGAATTGAAAATAATTGCATATTCATCGTCTTAGCACATACAGATATTTATTATACTTAATTTTGAAACAAATTTTCCATCAACATACATCTAAACGTATAGTGGCCTGACAAAACGAAAGTAAAAAATCATGTTTATTTATATTTTGTAATATACCTGAAATTAGAATTTAAATACAACAATAAGAAAAGTCAGAAAGAGATGGCTGGAAGGATAAAAATTATTACTTTATTTTCACTACTAATACATTTTAACTAATTTAAATCCTACATAAAACAATGATTATAAATTAAACACCATATACCTAAATGGCGAATCACAGTTCTATAATTATGTTTTATGGCTAACTTCTCATCTTATACACATATACAATGAAAAAGGGAATTGTAGAACTGATTATAAAATCAATTTGCCTCAATTATAACTTCATAAATAAAATAAAAATATATTAACAATAATATTCCACATTTCAATTACAATCTTCATCATCACTGTTATCAGGCTCAGAGAAATCTTCATCTATGTCAATCTTCCTTTTTTTTCTTGGGTTCAGATTATTTTCTTTATTTTCTTCATTACTCTGTGCTTGAGCTTCTGTTTGTGCTGAACGATGATGGAAAACAAATGAAATACTTTTTGCCAGATCCCAACATTGCTTCAGAACAATATCAGCTAAGTTTTTCTTGTCAGCACAATGATACCAATTTGACAAGTCTGATGTGCAATCAGAATTTTCTGGTGGCAGTGTAACTTGTATATTATTAACACACCTTCGGCATTTAAACTTGCTGTGTGTGTCTGACAAAGTACTGTCTTCAAGTCTGAACAGATCTTTCAGGTCATCTGATGTAAAATGTCGTAGAGATTCTTCATTTTGGTCAACAACAGTATCACTTAGGGCTTTTTTGTGGGCTTGCCTTTGAAATATTTTCTCTTCTATTGTTCCAGTTGCCAACAGTCTGTATATATAACAAGGTTTTTTTTGTCCATCACGCCACACCCTGGCCATAGCTTGTTCATCATTAGCAGGATTCCAATCAGGGTCGAACATAATTAGGCGATTGGCCCCAATAAGATTCAAACCACATCCTCCAGCTTTCGAACTTAGCATGAATATCCATTCTTTAGACTCCTTATTATTAAAACTTTCAACTACTTTTGCTCTTTTCTTAATTGTCATGGACCCATCAAGTCTCACATATTGGTAGGATCTCTTATGACACAACTTTTCAAAGAGATCTAATGTTTGTGTGTAATTAGATACAAGAACTATCTTGTCATCAGTATTCATTTTTAAGTTTGCTAAAATACAATCCAAAATCATTAGTTTACCAGAGAGTTCTGGTCTAACTTCCTTATTGTCATAATTGCTAGGTAGAAGCTCTCGAGCTTTTTCAAATCCTTCAGACCTATTCATGATTTTATCAAACACTAAGTCAGGATGATTACAAAGCTTTTTCAGTGTTGTAATACTAGAAAGTGCACTCAGAGTATTCTTTTCATTTGTACCTGAAAATTTATTTCTAATTGCATCAGATTTAATAAAGTTTTTATATAGTTGCGTTT
>DWFT01000649.1:0-11119 GCA_018246795.1 Microceris patrobas patrobas
TAACTACATTCTTGAAACGAATTTAATATTCCCGGCACTTGTGATTAAAAACTTTAATAACATACCAATATTATCTACTGTAACGTTCAAGACGCAATCGTGAGTGACTGGTTTTATGTGTTTCATCTTTAACATAAGTAGTTCCAATAAGTCTAGTTTTATTACGAGCGTTAAGTCTTCAGCGGTATGATTAAAATGACATTTTCTTTCTATGTCAGAAAACATCTGCATTCTCTTTATTTTGATTGTTTTATAAAAACTTTATTTTAAAGACATGCCATTTTATTATATAATACACACATACGTTTATATCTTCACGCTATCTTCTTTACGGAGTAGGCAAAGAGGACGGAGTGTCAAATATCCCTATCATTAATTTTATTTTTAGATTTAATGATCAATTCAATATGAAACTATAATAAATGCAACATTGCACTAATAATATGTAATATTCATATAGATTGCAATTACATGGGTAATAATATTCAGATCTATAACTGGATAGATTAACTCGTTCCACGCAGTGACCCTAATAGCGTTAACTGAGGATTACAACGGGTATCATGAGGCCGATTGTCTCAAGGTGATGAACATCCCGCCTGTTCCCGGTTGCATCCCGGTGTTGGTGCGCCTATACCACGTTTCGTGTATTTATAGGCCTAGACCCCTTCTTACTCTTCGGAGGCCGACGCCAGTATGACAAGTTAGTTATATAACTTCTATATATCTATGGCAGTCGTTCGTACGTCGCGGCGGTTACTGCGCCGCATGGGTATAAGTCTACAGGCTTCGAGGATTCCCTTTTTAACCGGGCAATCTCGGGGGGTCAACTGCGCCCCCGGTGATCTCTATCCGTCGTTGGACGGTGTATAATATGCGGTCGTCACTCGCCGACCATAAATTTTAGAAAGCGTTGTCTAATCCTTCCAGCTCCCGCGGGAGTGGGCGGCCGTCAGGGGGACGAGCGTGCAGAGGTGCGAAGCCCCTGTGATGGGCCTGTGGCCCATTGTCGGCTCGGTCGTACATACGCCTTGCCAACCGGGCCACAAAAACATCCGGCGGCTCCACTTTTAAGTCTCGCTCCAGCACGTCGTTCCTAACGTAGCGACCCACCCCAACGATCGCTCGAAGGGCCAGGCTCTGCTGCGCTCGGAGGCGCCGGCGCTGCGACTTAACTACCAGCGCGTACCATGCCAGTGCCGCGTAGGTGAGCCGTGAGCGGATGTATGTTTTATACACCTGCAGTTTGATATGGGTCGGCAGTTTGGATGGCAATATGTTCCGGTGTGATGTCTTGATTCGGTTTTATCTCATTATTGTAGAACGTAGTATGTTTAAAAAGGGTTAATGTAAGATAAAGAAGTATGAATGTTAATCTTGTAATTTTTAAGGTTTACAGCAAAGTAAGAAATAGTAATTTGGCAGGTGTTTGTTGCTATTAGTGGTCGATACATTCGAAAATGAAATAACCGCATGTCAGCCGCGACCGCATCGCTCCCAGCACATTTCATGCATTTTGGCCTAATACGAAACTGATAATAGGTTGTGTAATACGCTTTACGTTTATATATTTTTTAAAATAATTCACAGAATCGTTTTGAAACGTCTATTTTAAGAATCATTTACTCCAAATTAATGAATTAGTCCAAATGTATTCAGTACATATTGCACTTAGTAGCGTAAAATGTAAAATCATTTTTGTATTTTACGTTTTATTTATTTACCTACCCTTAAAATTTTTATTTATTCAAACACAAATATCCTCGTCGTCCATTTGTGTGAGACATGTTGGTTATGGAGTCTTAGAATAAATATAACAAAATGCCATATCGGACTCGATTGCTATTAACGATCGTGAATGTATCAGAAAATGAAGAAATCGCAAACGACCACTGCGCACGAACAAACTCGAAACATATTTGTTTTTATGCGGACTGAAAAATGCATGTTACCGTGCTCTATTCTTGGTTAATATAATTTGTGACTTATGTTTTGACGCCTTTCATATTCATAGCTCCCAACAAGGTTACTGTGTACCATGTATGCGATGGACACACACGCACAGGTATCCAAGTATCCAAAATGTTTAGCCTCCAAAAAATTTAAACCCAGTACACATCTACTTGAATTTTTAATGGTGCAACGGACTCATACGTAGGCTCAAGCGTCTAAACCTTAAACTTAGAAGAGATACCTACCTGAATTTTTTATTCTACCATATACCTACCGTGTTACCGAAAAACGATTGGAAAGCTTCAGGGCGATGACGTCAATTATTTACACCCAATAAACTTATAAAGAAGTACCTAATATTATCTATCAGTATATTATAATATTGTCAATACAATCTTTATATTTAGTAAGCGTACCGACATTCAGATACTGAAGTCAATATGCACTGTCTCGTATTCAATAATGTTTATTAACCTTGCAACGTAATTAAAATCGTTGATAGGAGGTCGGCTATAGGTACTTATTATCAATTGGTACTTTGTTATGTAACGAGTATTCAATATCGTTTGCCATTTAATACCTTTCAAGATATCCAAGGATAAGAGAGTGAGAAAGAGAGATATAGAGAAGTGAATAAACCGATTAATCACGTCACAGACATTAGACACATTCTCTTATCGTGAGCGCTCAGCCTTGCCTCCCTAAGTGATTTGGATATATCCTTTAATTAACATAAGTTGTGGTGCTCGTGGATTATGTTTTGGGGAACATAATTGCTTTGTTATGGCTTGTTTATTGCTTGTCTGTATAAATATGTATTTAAATTATCTTGATGTTCTAATATACTGATGTTAACATCTTATAGCGTATGTCTATTTTTATAAAAACACAACATAACGTACCATCCCGCCTGTACTCCCGAAGGGGTAGACAGATGAGTGTAAAAATTCCCATGTTCCCACTTTTTTATAAACATGTATTTTTAAGTACTGGAGTGGGTATATTTTATAAAATGGAGTTGTTCTTACTTTCACCTACAAATTTGTATTGTTACGTCTAAGTTTGATGTCGATACGCTTTGCTTATAATAAGTTGTGAATTTGAACACAACGAAGCAAGAAATTTTGTTTAACAGCGGGCATAGCTTAAGGATTGTGCTAAATTAGGGTGCCTGTAGTGTGGATTACAGAGGATCGACATGTTTTGTAAATGTAATTCAATGAAAAATATGATTATACATTATCATAATTAAAATATTTTAGTATAAACATTTTAATAATATTATCATAATTATAAGCTTACTCTACGTTTATCATTTATATTTTTCATATCCTTTTGATTACCTACGCTAAGCAATTAGCATTTAATCAAAACTAAATGATGTAATTACTGAACTGAAATTTATTCATTAAAAAATAACTGAAATACCTAAATTAAGTATTCCTTCACCAATGTCATCACAGATAATTAACTCCACATAAGTTTACAATTTAAATACCTATTCAAACTACCGATGTTTTTGTATATGTTTAAATATGGAAAGGAACGATTATATTTTATATTTTTAAAATAGCACAAGGTAAAGCAAGGTCCAAATTAAACTATTATTCCAAATGCTAAAGTTTGTGTGTAGGTATGTTACTTTTTTTTGAAACGGCTGTACGGATTTAGATAAAATTTGATATATAAACTATGACTTGGACACACAATGGAAATTGTTAGTAATAAAATTTGCCAAAAGTTTCAACTGGACAATAGACTGGACTATCTTTTATTGGACAAATAACTTATAGCCAAAGTCCTTTTCTGTCCTAATATCCATTCTACCCTATCCATACAGATTATGTTTTAAAAATTTCTTGTAATTATTTCCTATATATCATATACATAAATGTGTATGTATTTATGTTTTTAAGACTTGAAATCTAAATAGACCTCGAAAGCCGCATAGTAAGCGTTATGAAGCTATGAAAATAATTTTATTTAAGATGAGTATCTATTATGAAATTTTAAATCGACGATATAATTCTGGCGGGGAACAACTGGTATAGGTACCTATATATTATTTTGTGGTTGTGACATTTAAATAATTAGCAAATGTGTTATTCTGCGTTATCTTCATCTTAAATGTTAAGTGCTAATTAACGATCTTGTTTAGTTTGTTTATTCATATAATAATGTAGATAAACAAGCATCTTAATTGTAGATCCTGAGATGATGCCCGAGAACACTTACAAAACAAGTGGAGACTAACGCGTTGTCAGCTTTAATAAATAGGTACTGCCCAAGCGTTTATTGAAGACGTTTATTTTATTAGTTCTTCGTCTGTTATGCAATCCGAAATGAGTCGGCTAACACAAAGAATCTTTTAAATATACCTATTATTTAATATATTTATTAGTTCTTCGTCTGTTATGCAATCCGAAATGAGTCGGCTGACACAAAGAATCTTTAAATATACCTGTAATATACAAACCTTTATAATATACAATTGTAGGTATATGTGATACTACTCGTAAAGCCGTGTCCATTGCATTTTCGAACAACTGAACTACATTGTTTTATTATTATTATTTTAATGTGACTTTAAGTTAATAGTAATTTATAAAGAAAAAACTAAATAAACATAATATCGCTGTGTCGCAATACGTCGTTCGGCACGACCGTCTAAAATGTGGTCATTAGACACTCATAAATAAAACAAGACGTATTTATGTGTAAAATTATACTTATATTATTATTATTTGACGATGCCATACTGAATATTTTTATGTGCTCGCTTTTAAGACATTTTTTATTGTCTATAGAAGTATCTAATGGACACTCTGGGTCTTGTAGTTCACGTTTATGTTTCCAAACAGATATAGCTGGCATCTTGGGTGAGTTAGTAGCATTGCATTTTGATGATTCATGGTGTACATGGATTTATACAAGATGGGGAGTAATCCTTGCGTTCCTGGGTGGCTGGATCTCTATCGAATCGTAGTAGAGTAAGTGCATTGTTTATTTAACGATTTCATATGTTCTTGTACACGTGCCTTCCCAACCGTCAACTTTGATGGTCTGGAATAATATTTAATAACAATAATAATCGACCCATTATAAATCCACTGTTGGAATATTGGTTTCCTCTCATATTGAGAGGAGAGGAATAATATTTGAATATGATAATTACGAGTTTAAATTATTATGAGAAAAGTTCGATCAGAGTCGGCGACCAGACCGCGATTTTAATCGCACTTAGAAAGTTACAATAAACATGTACATTAAACTCATATTTTTTTAAACAAGCTTGTGATGATATTCCATACACGTTAAATATGTTTTCCTAAGTGCGTATCTTTGTATGATATTAGTGTGAACTTGACACTATTTTATTACAATATTATTGCAATTTTAAATCACGTACATATTCAGATTAAATATGAGATATAAATAATAGGTATACCTACCACATAAATAAAGTCGTCAGTGTATTCAGTGACATGATATCCCTTTAAACCGTTAGCCGCCTCTTGTGTTTCTATTAATTTGTTTCCCTCAATTTTCATGACTGCTTTCACCTAGAAAAAAAGTTTAAATTCAGTTCGCAAACGTCTGACCACGACAAAGACCATCACCTTAACTTACCATCTCAACATAGAATCTTTTTAACTATCGCAATTAATATTTCTGTAGATGTTCATTGCTACTTAGGAATGTACGCTATGTTGGGGCAGGTCTGTGTGCAGCAGTGAATTGAGATAGGTTGATGATGATGATGATGATAATGATGATACAATCTGAAAGTTTTGTGTGACGACTTACTCGTCACAAAGAACAAGTGTTATGACAGAAAATACTTTTTGCTGTGTTTCAATTACTTTTTCATTCGCTAAAACTATTTTTCAACATACATATATGAAATTCCTTTATACATATTTTTAATTCTTGGAAAATGGTTTTGATTTTGGATTATACGAGTCATTACAGGTCTTCGAATTCCCTGATAGCTAGCTAATTCGTCATCCGACGAGTACCTTCCTAACAGTCACATTTTTCTTTGTGAATACAGTTGATTTACGACTATTTTGAACTTCATCGCAGACATAAATCCGAAGAGGATTACATTTTTGGTACTGTTACTCATAAAATAATGAAAATCAAACAATTTTATGATACCATTTTAAGTACAGATATATGCATATTAGTTCAGTTATATGCGTATGAGTAAGCTATGTACGTACCAAAATATATATTCTATTTGGTAGTTGAAATTTATTAGGCAAGTCTTCTATCCCGGACTCAATTTGATTATTATTATTACTTTTACGAAGAATTGTAAAGAAGTTCTTAAATAACTTAATTACAATTATCTCAAGACTCAATCAAAAACAATTTATCCGCTTAGTAACGTCCGAATGCCTTATCATTAAGAGTACTGACCACTAGTTGCAAATCTTTATAAGCTAGTATTTAATCTACAGTACACGTGCAGTTTTAGAGGTGTTCAGGATGATGGGAGAGATATCGTCGCCAGCAAGCGAGCGAATAATTTATTTATTTATTTATAATCTTTCTGTTTCACGCTCTTGTAATGAAGCGATAGTGGACCTTGTTTTAAGTTATTTCTTTGCGGCGAGACACCTGAGCTTAGAGTCAGATTAGAAATATAAAAGTCTGTACTTAGAGAATGGCGGTAGTACTTTCATGGTTAAATTTTAGATCATAAAGTTCTAACCGTTTTATATATTACGTATTTCTTACCTTTTCTCCATCTAGTCGTACACTTTGGAATTCCACACCCGGGACGAACGTAACTTTAAAATTCTTGAATGTGGTTGTTACTGTAATGGTGTAGGACCCATCTTCATTTTGGGATAGGATGCAGTCGCATGGCAGATTAATTATAATTTTACGCACGATCAAGCTTACGCCTGAAATATAAAGATTTTAACTGTTTCTGTAGTTTTCCACCTGTCTTTTAAAATTGGAATACTGAAGGAGAAGGAAAACAAAAGAAAAGTTCAAAACGATCGTCATTAAGAGAAAAGAAAAAGACGACAGGAAATCAAAATTAAGTAGGATAAAGAATATCAAAACAAAGAAAATAGAACTAGTGTTTAGTGGTAGTAAAAGACAAGGCGAATATCATGCAACAGAAGAGTATAGACGAGAAAAACGAGAGATTCAAAAAAAGATAAAGGTAATTTAAATAAGAAGGGAAATCAAGATGTTAAGAAAGGATACAGAAAAACTGTAAATCATGAACAACATTTATTGACAGCTACAAATGACGAATAACAATCCTTTATTAAGCGGTCGAAGAGCTAATGATACATGCAAATTATCTACTTCCGCACTGCATACTCAGAATCGTATCGGCAATAATGCATGAAACTTATTAGGAATATACTTAAGCAATTTTTATTTTAAGCAATTTATCATATATAGGTACTGTATGTAGAATATTACATTTTTCATTGTTATGTATTTTAAATGAATTACTTGAGTTCATTTGTTTTTTTTTGTCTGCCTAGTACAAACGTAATAAGAGAACCCACTAATACATACTCATAATTATGTAAAAATGCTGACGGCTGACTCTTGCGGCAAAACCCTGGATCGTTTTTATTCCAGATACTGGTATAATTATAAAAATCAATAAAGGGAAATTTCTATATTCGCAATTAGTAATAATGCGTGAGAAAAATATGTTCGAGAAATATAGTTTACTATAAAATGTGTTACGTTGTTCTAACAATAAAACTTTGTTTAAGGAGTGAATGTTAGCAAAATATAGTTCAATCGGTTCAAATTCATTAATTGTAAGTATAAACTAGTTTGTGTAAGAAAGAAATGTTCACAGAATATATATAGTTTATTTTAAAATTGTAACTGTAACAATACAGAATATGTATTGTTAGAAAGTGATGGTCATAAAATTTAGAAAAAAAAAAATACTAACCCAGATATTCTAAATACTCTTCAAAGTTTTCTGAATTCCTCATTCGATACCTTTTATTGAGATACCTTTCCATTTTTAGTTAATTTCGAAATACTTTTGTTAGCAACCCACCAATTTTCTAAAAATATCCAATTACTTTACCATTTACGCACAGAACTATTGGTATCGGTTATCTATAAAAGATTAACGCGTTATCAATGAACGATAAAACACACTAATATTTTATTCCTGTCTCACATAAATATTACGAGGTTGCACACAATTGAATTTCCAAGGTTTTGAATCGTTCCTTAATTGTCACGTTTCAAATTTCAAGCGGAGTACAATATTAATCATAGAATGTCGGCAAGTAATAATTGGTCATCATATTAGTCATAAACTAGTAACGAAATAACATTAAAAACAATGATATTACTAAATAACACGTCCTACCTCTACGCGGTCTCAACTGAAATGTCAAATACGAGGCGACTGGCGAACGCAATAACGAACAGAACACGTTTGGCCTCTTTAATAAACACTATCGTTTTATTTTATCTGTGTGATAATGATGTCATTCAACGAATGAACGAACATTTGCTAATAAAATGCATAGTTTTGCGTTCTCTTATATTTAGCTATTAACACCAAGATTGCTTTTTCATTTGAAATAATTTAAATGTTTGATCGAATTCTGTATTCTGATAAAATGAACAAGTACTCATTTATTTATTGTAAGTTAAGAATAAATGAATTTTAACACAAGTGTACATTGTTTGTTTTTATTAACCTAATAATAGGTACTACTAATGATACTGTGATGAAATGCTGCTATCTATATTTATACATATAATAAAACTGTAACTAATCGCCGTCTGTACATGTCAAACATATTTAAAAATTTATAATGGAGGCCTTGATATACTCGTCCGCAAGAGAACCCAAAACAATGTTTTTCATTTTGTCTGTTTGTATGTTTGTGCACGCTAATCTCAGAAACGGCTTATCCGATTTAAATGCGGTTTTCAGGATTATATTGTGATGGGCATTACTTAACATTTACTTAGTGTTTTTTTCATTTAAATCGAATAACAAATAAAGAAGTTATGTCAATTTATGTCAATCGTCACGTGTAGGTTAGTTTAAGTTATATTAGGATAGGTTAGCCCGTCCGAAGTGGCTGGCACAACTAGTTAGAAATATAAAAGTAATATGCTAAATGGTACAATTATGATGGTATATTTATATAAGTTGAGCCTCGTTTCTATAACAAGGAAAATGTATACCGATCATTGAGCACTGTAAATATAATAATTGCTTACAAGAATTCATATATAGGTACTATATATATTATACGTTTTAATATTATGTGTAATAAGTTTTTTAACTAACACCATTAAAATTTAGGTACTGGACCGCCAATGTAGGTAATACTAAAAGCGTCCAATTAATTATTTCTCATAAGATATTGGAATACACGATGATCTCTTTTCGGTGTCAAAATAATAGATAAGTTACTATAAACGAGTGATGTATTATTGTGTCGTCATAAATACTTAGGTATATTATTAGGGTTATGATTATGAGGAATATTTGAATATTTATTTACTTACGAAGTTATTCAGAGTGTGAGCGTTCGTTAGAACTTTAATCAGTTGGTACGTTAGTCAGTTAGTCGTTAATTTGTACTAAAGACATTTCCATGGCTAATTGTAATATATATTATATAGCCTTATATAATATAACTTTTTATTATAATTGATTCATTACTTATACTTATTTGCACGAATATCCAGTGAAGTTATAGTAAAATCATAAATCTTTCCAGATCTCCAGTGAAACACATTAAAAAAAAAAGATTTTTTTTTTTAACTTCATTTCCAATTCGGTCCTTTCCGAAATCCTTATCTGTTTATCTTCGTGTCACGCACAGACGTGAAAAGTAATTATCTGATTTAGAATAATAAAATTTTCCCAAATGCATAGGAAATAATACTATTATTATAAGAAAAATATTGTCATGTGCGGTGGATGCTTTAAGCTTGACTTAAACATTTAAATCACTCCCATAATTAATTACAACTTACAAGCAGAATCAAAATGTCATTAGCGAATGGAAAATCTGGATTGAAGTGATTCAGAAACAACGAACTGCATTAAAATAAGTTTAGAATTTGTTTTCATTATTATTATTATTATAGTTATTACTAATTTACTATGAAATCCGAAAAATGCCTCCAATTAATGAAGAACTGTATTACAATACTTCGAAAGTTTATTAAGCCAATAAACAAAACTATACCTATTTATTGAGCGTATTAGTAAATAACGATTATATAACCTATAGGTAGCCTAGCTATTTGGAGTTTTCGTCTAATAATTTAATCCCCTGTAAGCCGAAACCATGCAGTGAGTCTAATAACTTACCGCTATAGATCTGTACGTCGTTATATAAAAGATTGTTGACCTATTATTTCGACACTGCGTTATTTAATAATTGGTCAAATGAAAATAATAAAATTTATTATTGAAGGATAATAAACTTTATTGTTTCCGTTTATATTTTTAATAACCGCATGAGTAGTGTCAAAATGTTTTGTATCTCGCTTTAACAGACGAACAACTAAAACGGGTAGGTAATGGTTGTTCCACTAATTAAAGGATTTTAGTATCTAAGTTAATTGAGTGCGGTGAGTCTTAAAGCTTGATTAATTAGTAGTATGAGTAAGCAGGTTTTAAATTAGTTTTTTTAAAGAATACAATGTAATGTGAAGGGTGATTTTATTGGAAGCGGGGTCATAATCAACAATTATTCGCAACAAGCAGTTCATATCACCTAAAAATATGGTGAGAGCTCCCAAACCTATACTCAATCTTCATAACAGTATCGCGGAAATGTAGGTATAAAGATCAAAAGCATGTTATTAATCTCGCTGAAATGTATAAAGTGCGTTGCGTTTTAATTTAGAAGGATTAACGCAGGTATGTCAGCGGTCAGCTGAGTCCCGACTGGGAGCAAAAAGCCGCTCGGTTATGACATACCCTAAAAGCCCGTCAAGTCAATCCTAATGGCCTTGTTTCAAGCTATATTTAAGAAAAGTGCGCAATATAAAAATAATAATCGACCCTTTATGATTCCACTGTTAGAATATAGGTCTTCTCCCATATTGAGAGGGTTAAGGCCATAGTCTGCCACGCTGGCCAAGTGCGGGTTGGCAGACTTCACACACCTTAGAAAAT
>DWFT01000650.1:0-11113 GCA_018246795.1 Microceris patrobas patrobas
ATGGGTGAACATAAACATAATTAATGAAACTTGGAAGTGTTGTAAACTCCTCTGCTTACCCTTTTGGGTATTACAGTTGTGGTAGTATGTTTTAATTTTTTTTTCTTACATTGCTCTTACATACACTTTTCAGGTCTGGATTCTATGATACCACAGCTAAATGTTCTGATAGAGGAAGCAGAGATCAACAACCGTAATAGTCAGTCGTTATCCAGAATGGATGTGGTTAGATCAATCATTACAACATCTACAAATTCAGAGCTGAGATTTCAAGGTGTAAACCTAGCAGATGCAGACTTGAACAGGTTGGACCTGAGGCATATAAATTTCAAGGTAAAGTTAATACTTTAATCGTCAGAAGTAAATTTATGTGTATTATTTAAGGGTGGCTAACCTTGTTTCATAGAATAGGTCACTTACTGAGAGGCAAACTTATTTACATCTTGTGACATAAAAATTAGGGTACCCTTAGCATTATATAGATCCCACTAGCAGTGGGTCCCAGATACCTGATAAATGACCAGACCAGACTGGTATGAACAGAAATGAACAGAGAATGGTAATGCCATTACTAAATAAGGAATAGCCACAATCTGTATGGTCATGTTTTTGGCTTTCATTCAATCATATCCCAATCTTTTAATAAAACATATTGTGTAACTCAACCCATTCAAGACAATCAAATATTTTTAAACACAGTCTCCAATTGTGACTTTTTTTTTATTTCATTCATTTGTTTTTTCATTGTTCATTTTTAATAAAAAAAAGTATCTTTAATATGGAAATCACCTAGATTCTCAGTGAATTTACATAAATGAGATCATTGCACACCAGTTGTGCAGCTCGTTCCTTAGAAATCATTAAATTTAAAACAATAAAATTAAATTAAATTTCAAACATTAAAAAAAAACTGATGCTAAATTTTGTTTTTCTGTACTTTACAGATTTCATTAGTTCAAGAAAAATCTTATTTCGACTAGTAGTTCATTCAAAATATCTGATAATTGCACATTAATGTTATTGTACTCACTCCATGCTATTTGTGTTGAATCAGTTAAGTATGACACACTGCTATACACAGTTTTGCTGCTAAAGATTTTTTAGTGTTTTAGTGTGAATGACAATCACTACTTGTATGTAAAGGCAATATAAGTGGACTGAGATAGGCCGATGATGATGATATTATGACCTTAACAATTCTTGTTCAGAGGGAATCCATCTCCAACAACAATAATGTTAATTATGATGATCATGTTGAACCACCTGTATGTAATAGTTATCAATGTAAACCAATTTAAATAAAGATTTTTAATCACTTTCAGTATGCATGTCTCTCCCGTTGTAACCTAAGTGGGGCAAATCTTTCTCATTGCTGCTTAGAGAGAGCAGACTTGTCTCATGCTAATCTTGAAGGTGCACAGCTTCTCGGTGTCAAAGCATTGTGTGCTAATATGGAAGGTATGTAAAAAACAATCTATCTTAACACTTGTCATAGTAATTATTGTGTGCAAATATGGTCCAATGACTTAGAATTCAGCCTCTCACACTGGAAGTCCTGGGTGTACATCCTATCATGGTTTTTATCTCTTTATAAATATGAGATTTTGTGTTAAAATATGCTATACTTGCTATAAAAGTGAAGGAAAACATTGTAAAGAAACCTTTGAGTTTATGATAAGAGATTTCTCTAAGGTTTCTGAAATCCACCAACTCACCATAGATCACAGTGGTGTATAAAGTAACAATAAGGAATTGTATTTTCAGGTGCTAATTTGAAAGGATGTAATATGGAGGATCCAGTGGGTTCCAGGGCTGTGATGGAAGGTGTTAATTTAAAAGGTGAGTCATATAGGTACACTATGACTAAATGATGTATTATTACATGTAATTAAATTAGATATTTGGCACTACTTGCTCTCTGCCTACCCTGTAAAAGGGACTTGGCGAGAAGATGTGTATGTATTAAATTGCTTTTTCTCATATTGTCAATAACTTTTTCTTGCAGGTGCTAATTTGGAGGGTAGTAACATGGCAGGGGTAATATTGCGAGTGGCCACACTTAAGAATGCAAACTTACAAAACTGTGATCTCAGAACGGCTGTGCTAGCTGGGGCTGATTTAGAGGTGAGTTTATATTTGCTATTTTATTTTATCCATTAAGTAAAACTGGGAACTTAATATCATTTTAGCTGCTGATAAGCTTTAAGAGCATCTGTAAAAATAAAATAGCAATAATTATCATATGCCTGTTTAGGTCATACGCTAAAAGGGTCATAATTATTGCTAAAATTATATTTAGAGCAAGAATTTGTATTAAGCGTAGGGATCTCTGATTTAAGTTGTGAAGTAAATGGGAGTGCATTTAAAATTGTGTATCATAACTGTTTGTTAATTTAAATATGCCTTGTCTTTTACCATTATCTTTATTTCCCTTTAGAATATGACAAAAAATGTTAAAATTGATTCTACTTGTAAAAAATGGAAAACCTAAACTGTACTAGAGACTGCAAATAAAATAATGTAATTTAAAGTGTTGGCATTTCAGGTGCAAAACTTAATAACAAAACCTGATGAAGCTCATTTTACTCGTGACCTAAGTGATCAACTAATTACCACTAGACCTGGCTTTTACCACACATACAACCCACACATTTTATCTTTCGACACTTTTATCATTCCTCTGTAGAAATATAGGTCTCCCCCCATACTGAGATTTAATATTGTCACACTGGCCAAGTGTGACTCAGCATACATGCTAACATAGACTCCCCTTAAATTTAAATTGATGCACAGTGAATAACAGCAACTATGCATGGTTCACTAGATCCGTATATTATAAAGATAATTTGCCTTTCCTATGTCACAAGATAAGATAATATTCATCTTTTATATTTCAGTGCTGTGATTTATCAGGAAGTGATCTGCATGAAGCCAACCTCAGAGGTGCCAACTTAAAAGATGCGGCATTTGAACTTATGTTGACACCCCTGCATATGTCACAGACTATAAGATAGAGATAACATGCCTTTAAGGCTGAGATAAATTATTTATATTTATTATGTATATCATAATTTTTACTATTGACTTTAATCTCCACAGTTAAATTAGTAGCTAAGCACAAATATTTAAATATGCAAAACAAATTTAAGTCATATTTTAAAGTTGAGTAACAAAAATATATGACTAAAAATGTATTATTTTGCTTTAATTTTTATTTATTCATAAGTATTTATTAGCACTTAATTGACAATGATGATTGTACAAGATAGGCTAAAGTATTACAAAAGTAAATAAATTGTTAAAAGACATACTGAATTTCATTTTTGTTACTTTGGTTTTACAATTTTTGATAATGTTTCAGTTTGGTGTAAGATTTATATCATGGCATGTGTCTGAAAAGTGTGTGTGCGTGTGCGTGTGCGTGTGAATGTGTGTGCGTGTGCGTGTGCGTGTGAATGTGTGTGCGTGTGAATGTGTGTGCGTGTGAATGTGTGTGCGTGTGAATGTGTGTGCGTGTGAATGTGTGAGCGTGTGAATGTATGTGCGTGTGAATGTGTGTGTGTGTGTGCGCGTGTGTGCGTGTGCGCGTGTGAATGTGTGTGCGTGTGTGTGTGTGTGCGTGTGTGTGTGTGGGTGGTATTCAGCAAGATTGAAGTGCTTGATAAGGTAAGGACCACTTGCTTGATAACACAAGGACCATTTCACACTGGGGCAATTGTTCTTGCTTCATTAAGTATGTTGGGTTCTAGGGCTAGTGCCTGAAATACAGACATAGCCCTCTTGAATCTGCGTAGCATGATACAGTTTAAACAATTAGCACTCCGAGGTTAACTGACAACCTCAAATACCTTTGAGATTTCAGTTCATGTACATAATTGTGAGTGTTCAGTACTGTTCAATCTGATACCAACATTCCTAATTGCAATATTTACCAAATAAAGTAGTTTTACCCATTGAACATGAAGCAGTATTTAATACACCATTTCTTAAACATGAACATGCTGATGTTGGTTTCCTTTAAATGGTTTTAGTATTTTATGTTATGGGCTTTTTCAAATCAGTACTAACAAAGTCTGGCAACATGTTTCCTGTTTCTGGTGTTGCATATAGGTGACTAACCACTTACCATCAAGTCTCTGATGTAACTAAGTTGATGCAAAAAAGGGTTTAAGTAATCATATACACATTAAAGGTCTTCCTAATTGTTTGTGCATATGGAATTTAACAACAGACACTTGGCCAATTTGGGAAACTATAGATGTTACCTTTCTTATTCTGATGATAGGTCATACATATTGACTTCCCAGGACAGTGCTATGTTTACACCTGTATCTGCTGAGGAATTGTTTTTGAAACAACCGTTTCATCATGAAAGGCGTGATTGCTGGTATATAGACCATCTCAAGAGTTATTAACCTTTGATAGAACAGTAACAACTACTATTTTCATCCTAGTGTGTCGAGCTAACAATCCTAATATTTTTTCAAAGAATCAATTCAAATTTGTCAAGCAATTCATGCTAATTGACACTAAGATTATTATCACCATACGGCTGGCTCGAAGTTGATAGCGAACGCGGCAGCGGTTACTTGTGAAGTTGTAAATACTAACTAGCCGTTTCCTACTCTCTTCACAAAAAGAAAATAATATCCCGCGTCCATTAGCAAAATCATAGCGTTAATATTTACGTTCGATTCTATTTTTTATGTAGAGTACAAATAAAAAGTTAGTGTCAAGGAGCATATAATAAGTTTTCTGGTTTCTATAATTTACATTACGAAATAATTAGAAAAATGTTATGGTCCTGATGCATATTCGAAATATTTTGAAATTTGAAAAACAGCTGTCTGTACTACGCTACACGCTGATAGTTGTCAAAAAATCTATGGCCTATGCATATTTGACAAGATAAATGTTACTGCCAACTTGACAAACACTAAGATGTATGAAAGCCAAATTATAGATATTCACTCGGGAAAACATTAATTTATAAACATATTCCTCGTGGCAAAAATCGTAATATTTTATTTATAAATCAAATATTCATATTTATTACGTTATATAAAATAACATTCGTTTAGATAGCTCAAAACGTATTCTTTGTACCCTATTTTAATAATTAATACAAAAAATGTATAATAATCTTTTTAATGAATGATAAAAAAGTTCTTGAGACAAAATATAAATTCTTACATTTCTATTGGACGAGTCCCTGTTCGTAATATATTTTTTTATACGCAGAACGAAATACTTTTTTTATAATGTTTGCATCACTGCGCACTGCGCACTGCGTCGCGAAGTTGGTTGCATTTGTTTTTTATTCACGTTCTATTTTTGTGTGTGACGGTTCTGTCCGGCGGAAGATTTTATTTTGCAATAATTTGATGATTTTCGTTTAAACCGCCGTTTATTTTGTCACTTTCCTCCCGATTGCGTAAAGTACCAAGATGCAGAACGGAGATGAAGCACCAACAGCGGTCGATGCAGGTAAGGTTTATATTTGTTGTTGAAAAATAATGAGAATAACAATCGGATGCGCTGTTTTCTTCTGTATTTACGCTTGAGAAATCGTATATTGAGGGCAAGAAGGGTTGTACAAATGTATATTGCGCCTGATATTTTTTTTGCAATTACCCGCAATATTTTTGCGGATATAAAAATGGTCAGTGAACCGATACTTGATTACCGCTCGTAATTCATTCGTACTATGTAATTTCACCTGTGTTTGGTTGTTTCGTGCATTGTTTGAGCGAATTGGGTGGTTTCCTCGCTTATAATTATTGCTACTGTAGGTAGCTTAATTGGAGTGTGAAACATGACTCACATTCCATACAGTCACTACGGCCCACCTATTGTAAAAATGCACTTGATTTATTAATTACGCGTTTTTAGCAATCTGGCTACGAAAGTATATTGTTCTAAATATGTTCTGAATAATGCAAAAATGAAATGGTAACTGTAAATATTTTCAAATCTACCCCCAATAAAAGGAACCCACATGTGCATCTTTATCTATTCCTTAGTAGGATTAGCAGTTTCTTTTTAGTGTTGTGTTATTGCTTAAGAGCTAAATGAATTTAATTTTTTGTACTGGTATTATTTTCCATTTTAATCTTCAAGCTATAGCTAATTTTGCATCTACCTTGCTGAATAGGAGTTAAAGGCAGCTAATGTTTTAGCTATTTAACTTTATTTCTATTGAAAGGTAATACTCACTAACTACGACTGCTGTGTTTCAATTCAGAGACAACACAAATATTTAATACAATAGAGCAGAAAGCTGGTGTTCGCAAAAATTTTTTTTACTTAACTACCCACTTATAGTTAATATTTTTTTTTCTAAATCGTTTGCTCATACAGTTTATAAGTTTGAGAATATTTTAGTAATGCTTATTTTAAGTATATTCATTGGTTTATTCTGTTATTTGACTATAATAGTATAATTTAAAAAAATATTTTCTGACGTTCTACATAGATTTCCCTACTTAGTTCATAACAGACTCTTAATCGTAGCAACAGTTGTTACTGTTTAAAATCCACAATATTTTATAATGTAAGCTAGTTCTAGCTATTTCATGAATTCTCTGAAGTGTGAAAACAGCAGCTAGCAGTTTAAATTTTTTTTAAAGGTTCAACAGAACTTCATAAGTTTCCTCAAGCAATAAATTATAAGATTTTGTTTTTGTGGTGTGTACTTTTTATCTCATATGTTGTATACAATAAAGTATTATCTAACCTGGAGCCATGTCAAGCTGATTATTTGCGATTTATAAATATTTTTATGCTATGACCACTTCAATAGCCAAAATGTATAAAGACAGCTCAGTTACATTTATTAAGGCCTGAACACAATAGTAAACAGGCATAGTTTTAAATTATCTTTATTTATTTGCTGACTCGTATTTGATGCAATGTTCATATTCAATTAACAATTTTATGTTTAACTAGTAAAAATGGAGTTGGGTGTAGCCTAAAGTTTTAAAGCTTGTAGTAAATAATAAAGGATTAATACAATTTTTCTTCACAAAGGAAAGTACCTTTATTAAAATATTACTATAAACCTAATAGTAGTATACAATTTATTGGCATTTTGTATTCTAGTGGTCTTACATTTTAAAAATGGCACTTAAACATTATCACTAGCTCAAGTTTCATAATTAATTATTATCTTTACAGCATTATCCAAAGACTTATTATGTTAATTATAAGGATGCCTGTTATCTTCACTTAACTAGCTATAGGTGAAATAATGATTATTAAAAGCTAATGATTAAAATGAAACATCAAAGCTAAGTTTATATACAAATCAATTTTTATTTTTAACATCGTCTATTACACACAGATAAATATTTTTTTGTGTTATAAATGAAATAAAGATGTGTAATTTTTTAATGTATGTTCACAATTATCTATCAACTTAATCTTCTTTCAAGAGATTTCACTTCTTCAATTGACATGAAACTTTAATGTCTGTTTGTGGATACAAGATTTTGCCATGGCTTATTTCAAAGTTTTTATGTATGTATGAATATGGTTCTCTGTTAAATAGTTTCATTCCTGATTGTGTCCTTCAGTAAAACTTCAAGCTTATAACTTAGTGAATTTGGACTGGTGGACTAGTTACACTGTGTCTTGATGTTTCATGCCATATGTAATTATGGATAAATGTAGGGATGGTAGACTACATTGACTGAAAACTTTGGTTTCAAACCTTTCGGTATGAACAATACAAATACTCCACATATTTTAAGCAAATGCTTCCCTACTATCTATTGAAACTACTGGAAAGAATTTAAAGTGTTCTTAAATTAATTTAAAATATTCATAAATATCACTTCCTGTCATTTACCTACATTGCAAATGCTCCGCTAACATTGGTGAGTATGTCAACCCACATGCACTGATAATATCTTGCATATTGTTCACTTTTGTATATTTTGTAAATTTGTAACTGGATCAATATTATGTAAAAGGTAGTTGCTAAATATAAATTGATCAAATGAACCCATCACATCAGCGATATCCATATGAAACTTGTATATAAAGGTTTTTTTACATGCATTGCTTCCAATTTTAAATTATTATTTTTAACAAATGTAAGAAACTGTTGAGACTCAATATTTATTGGAGAACATCAGAATCAATTTAAGTATTTAAAGGAATATTGAAACCGAAATTTATTGAAATTAAATTCAATCAGTTCATTCATGGTATTTATGTGAAACAGAATGCAATGTGCATGATGTTTACATTACTGAATTATCAGCGTGAAGGACTTTGTTAATAATATTGTATGTCTCAGGAGACATTTTATGTACACCGAGTTTTCCACATGGAATTATTACTGCTACTATCTCATTGAGTCAATAATGATTATTGTATTCATCTAATATATATTCACTGTATTTATTTTGATAAATGTTGATACTGAACTTCTCTATATTCATTTAAATTGTGTGATTTGCTAGTGTTATGAGAATTGTCTAAAACATTGGTTCTCAAACATATTCCAACTACCATTCATTTTTAAGAAAAATTCCAACTACCCTTTTACTTTTTCATCTATCAACTCAACAAAGAAAATAGTAGGAAATTTTTCATTAGAGATATTGATAAGGAAAACGGTTGAGTAACTTTTAAATTGTTAATAGTTCCTTACAAGTATGGCAATAACCACTTCTTTTCTAAGGAGTTTTTACTGCTTCCACTAATATCTCCAACTCTCAATGGAGCATATAATCACCCTTTTTAAAAAACACTGGTCTGACATAAGTGACATACAGCAGGGTACAGGACATATCACTATACTATGCATTATCTTATCAGAAATTAAAACTGGCCCTTATTTACCAGTAGTCTATACAAATATGTGAATGTGTTTAGAAATAATGGGGCTGATAGTCCACACATAAGTTAATAGGTAGTTCTATTTATTCAGCAGTTTCGTTTTTAATCAAAACCTGTAAATTTATATAAACATGTATGTAAAAACAGGGATATAAGTAGTAAATATATTTCTCGGTGACTAAAGCAATTTTGTTTTGTGATCAAATGATTTAAAAATTGAAAACTAAACTAATATTTAAACAACTACTATTTGAGGTTTGTATCATGCACATCTTTACGCCCCTCTGGGCGTATTATATCATTATTTTTTTAGGTAACTAGTTTTGCGTTTTAGCACTTTTTGCGGGTTTACCTTGTGTACTTGAGACAACTTGTCACTCAATTTTGGAAAATTATTGTGAGCCGACATCAGTCCACTGCAAGTTATGTGCGCCAATTAGCCCCATTTTCTCCTTTCCCCTCACAGTTTCTTCAACTGCCCTGTAGATCGTGGGGCCATCTGGTATAATTTAATTAAATTATGCGTCAAAATTTTGTTTTGCCGCTGTAGTCGCGGCTGTATTATATATAATACTGTCCGAGGCATGGCTCGTTGATAGCAAAAGATAATAATTCGTATAAGTATTTGTTCAAGTAAGAAAACCCCCAGAATTATTATGGTGTATCAAAATTATGCAAACACATTCATAGAATTATCACCACTTGCCTACAGTACAATATGTAAGTAGGCACGTGCTCCATCATAAATTATACCCCATTGTATGATGGTAATTTATAGCGTTGATTATTGTCTCCAATATAAAATGGATAACTAAACGTCTATCCAACACGACCCAATATTTTTTTCCCGCTCTTTTACGTCTTTCAGTTTATCAACACATAACTGCATGTTTAAATTGTATGAATATTTAACATATCAACACAAAAGAATATTATTTAATTCTTATTTGCATACCGATGACGTCATTGATGTAGGTATATTAATCACTGATTACACAATATTTATTCACGATCGTTAAAAGACAGTCGATAATATAATTTTTTATCATATTAAACGACAATTACACTATATAAATATTACTGCATGTGAATAGATAAAAGAATGTAGTATTTGGAAGCATTTGTACAGGTCTAAATTCTCGATTTTACTTTGAGCAATGTTCATCGAGCTTTCTAGATTGTGATCAAGTGTTGTGATAATGCAAATATTCTGAGATACATACCCGTCTGCTCGTATGTACTCAGCTGGTAGCAGCAAAGTATATGGATACCGTTGTATTACAAATAAAAAGTACGGTGTCTTTGTATAGTAACAGCTGGAAATGATTAGGAATTTAAATATTTCTGATAGCCATTGTTACGAGCTAGAGCTATGGTGAAGGTGACGAAATACATGATAGAGCCTACCGCTGACATCATGTTATGGCCCTAAATAGCAATGCGTTGTTTATTTGGCTTGTAAGTTATATATAGAGACATTCAAGTATTACGTTATTACATAACGCTATTTAGCTTGGGGGGTGTTGTAAAACGTTACTGTGCGTTACATGGGGCCAGGGAGGGCCAAAAAACTATAGAAATTGAGTTATGTGATAACTTGAACACGCCCTTTAGCATCGATTGACAGATACGTTTAATATCCGCGACTCTTAATTTTATTGTCAGAAGCTAACAGCATATATATACATAAGTGATGGGGATTTTAAGCGGAACACCAGTTTTCAAAGATCGCTCCGGCTGCCTGTTGTTTGCAGTGGCAATTTAATGCCAAGGTGGCGTTGTTTGCTAGTGCAAAAAATATATATCTCTAATTCTCCGAAAGTTTTTCTCGACAAATGTAGTCTACAAAATAATTATAACTTGGTGATCATTATGCATTTAATAGCTTTAATATAGCCGGTTTCTCTCGGTCGTAGTGAAAAGAAACCGGCGCGCGCTGAAAAAATATATTTCACGTTAAATTCCTTTTGTGTGACGAAATGCGCACGCGACTGTGCTTCGCAATTCACACCGCTAAGTAATTTAACGTGGTAGTATTCATTCGTATTCATTTTGAATCACCAATCTTTCTCAATTTGAAATATATCGCATTCTACCTTCTTTTGCGAATTGATGATTTCTTATGGTTTTGGCCGACACTTTTTTTTTTCGAACTGTCGTAAGATCGAATAACGTTGATGATGCATTAGTTGGTGTGCGTATTTCTCATATAAAGAGATTTAATGTTATCATTATTATATAACATATTTTTAGATGTGTAGTTTAA
>DWFT01000651.1:0-11100 GCA_018246795.1 Microceris patrobas patrobas
TGTCCTTGACATTGGCGCGAACGGCGTGCCACAGATAACATTCTGTACAGTTCGTTCACTCCGCTCAATCTTATCTGTGCACGTGGAGCAAGACGTCACTTGGCTTTTTTTATGTTATTTTCACTTCAATATTTATTTCCAACCACCTGTGTAGTGGCATTCAATTTGAAAATTCAGTTAAACTATTTTAAACAGTTGAGATCCTTGTATTTTCGAATTTTTATAGTGCAATGTTTTGTGCACATTGTTTTCTTAAATATTATTTAATAATCAGTCCTCCAGGTGTCAATGCTTGATGTAGTTAAAATGAAATAGTCATATATTTATTACACACCACGAAATTTATTTTGTTACGTTTTCAGCATTCCCTCAAAAACACATTCTCCCAACATCTGTAGTGATACAAAATTAATCCGTCTTCCTTTAGTATTGCTATCACAAAATCCTATTCTAAATTAATTGAATTACTTTGTACACAGATGATATTCACATAAACTCGTATCTTAATATTAATTTACATATCTTTTTCCTGTATAACAGCTACTTACCGGCTAAAAGTATTTATCGCGGCGCCTGCAAGTTTATTATTAACTTTGAATGTCGGAAAAGAGTTTCTATTCGATGTGAGTGCGAGATATAGCTATTCTCTTGTATATCTCTGTCTCTTTCGCAAGGATTGGAATTCCAAATTCAACTAACTCTCGTTTAGTTGGACATTTTTAGAACTAATTCAATGCTTCTTATATCCGTTACATTTGTATTTTTACCGGTTCAACAAAAAATGAATGCCGAAATACTGAATTTATACCTATATACCTATATATAATGAAAAATACTGCATTTATACCTATTCATATCTGATAAGTAGCTTCAAAGAGAGCTCTCCTTCCAAGCTGTCAACGCATTGGCCTCTCTTCGAGTGTTGCAAATGTCCATAGGCGACGGTGACCACTTACTAGCAGGTGATAATCAGAGGAGTGTAGTACACTCCTCCGTTTCACCAGTTACGTTTACATCCCCTAATGGAATATGTGGTGAGCCTATTGCCATACAACACCAGGTACAGATACAGACTCCGAGCCACTATTAGGAATTTGTACCAGAAAATCTAAGTTAGAATAACCCAATAGTACCCGAACCGGTATTGGAACCCACGAGGTTTCAATCAGCAGTTGCACTAGCAACCATTCGACTAATGGGGCAGTCGACATAATGTGTTACGTATTTCTAATTGTCTCGTCTATAACAGTTACTGTCTTCGAATAGTTTACGTAAGAGACATCAAGTTTGTTGAGGGTATTGTTCGCGGGGGGAAAAACCCTAAATTGATAGACAGCACATGTGTAACTGATAATGTTTATCTCTATGCCATCACGGCTGCTTTCTTACCTTGTGGGCAGAGAGCAACGAATGCGAAATATCTGTATTATAACAGATACTAAGGAGCTACCATTGATCACTTTCATTTATGTCAGTTGCAAAGACTGCAGTTTCTCACTCCCCCATCAGTTGAAATTGGAGGTAATAATTAATACTGATATCTTGATACAACTCATCAGCCAACTGATCTCTAAATAGACACTGCTCTGGCAAACACACAGCTGATTAAATACATTTACATATTATGCATACATACACACGCACCAGTTTTTTTGTTTACACATAAATAAAAACAAATATTTATTTACACCATACCCGTCTTCCGGATGGGAATCGAACCCACGACCTCGGATTCAATCAGGGTCGTTCACCACTAGATCATCAGGCTGCTGAGTGTGTGTGTGCCTGCTGTAAATATTTGATAATCAGCCGTCTCTCACGCAGCCGGCATGGCAACCGCACGCCGCCCGCACGTGCTCTGATAAATATAATCACAATCGGTGTCTAGACGGTGGATTCCATCAGCTATTTTTAGGAGACAGCTGCACTTGGTCTCCACACCTGGACGTCTCCACTCATAGCCTTATATCTCAGGAGTCCTATCTAACACAACATTGACATCAGAATAGAACAAAAACGGCTTCAAAAATCTGTTTCCACGCGAACATTTTTACCGGTAGTGTGCTCTTAGCCTACCCCGCTAGGAACTTGATGTGACGTCATAATTATCATACTGCGCTTCCCAAGCCTATCCACCCAAAATCTCGACAAAAACCTTGCCTACTCTTCATCAAACTACGTTGGATCAGCGAAACTATAATAGAATTTTTATTATTACACCCCACAGCTAGGCTCGTACTCACCGTAGTTCGGGCGCCATTGAGATAACAAGGTAACGAGATAAACAAAGTAATGAGATTAACAAAAATAAACGTAACAATTTAATATGAAACATTGTTACACGGATAAAAAAATGAGTGACGGTCGTTCTGTAATTCGGCGCGGATCGCTGCCACCAACCCCCTTCCCCCCACACCACACGCCGCGCGTGTTAGCCGCTGCTACCATGAGTAAAGAGAAAACAGGACAGTTTTTGATCTGTTGCGTAATTTTTGGAAATATTTAGCTATATAATTTACGCACTAGGTTCGCATTACTAAATGATTTTTATGTCAGTGGGCCTACTGGAAGATATTTCCATATGGAACGAATATTGCTATTGTATAGCTTTTCACGTCCATTTTTCTTGGTTTTTTTCTGTCTGTACATAAATAAATTGTACAACAAATAGGTATTTAGGTATTTGAAACCGGGGTGCTTGTATAAAAAGAGTAATTATTGTTTGAAGCTCGGCAGATCTGTGAGGATAGAGATATGTGGCACTCGATGTTCTCTTCTTACCTTGTAAGGGAAATGGCATAATTATGTAATAATTATGATTTACTAATAACTTGCATTCTGACAGTAGGCTCGTGCCCAATAGTTCTAATAAAACTATTGATGATAAATAATTATTTTTATAACCTTAAGAAATTAAGTGCTTGGAGAGTTGTTTACCAGTAAGCCCCAAACGTTATTAATTATCCCTTTATTGTTCTTCAAATAAAAGGCAGTTTTATTGTCTATCAATTTCTATGCTTTAATTACATAACATTATGTTTTCTGTATGGAATATTTAGCTTTACATAATTACGAGCATAATGTGTCAAGGTAAAATTATTATTGTAGTAATAAATTAATGATCACATTATCGGTAATTAATGGAATATTTATGTCATTAAAATAAATCAATAAATCATTATTTTATTGCCTATCATTGAACGCTTTGCGGCAATGGGTCGGTCTCCGAATGGCGCGTAGGATGGTCTCATCTGGTCTACCTTAAGAAGGTCTTATGCGTTTTGCTTCTGTGGTGTCTTTAGACTAAACATTAAGAATCGGCCCTTAAATTTTATAACATATTTACCGCAAGCAAAGAAAACGTATGATTCTAGTGTAGTCGAAAAATAAATATTATATTCAGGTAAATTATGATTTAATTATGAGTCTATTGTTTCTGCAGCGGTTCTGCAACAGCGTACCTGTCTGCTTGGTCAATATTCCAGGGTTTTGTTCTTGTTCAGGCATCACAAAATATTTGTTATTATTAATATCCTACATGCTTAGATTGGGAGCAGTTCTCAAATCTAAAGCACGAAACACTAGTTTTTAGATTTTATTCGGTAAATAATATGCTACAACTTTTGAAACAATACTTGATTATTTATAACGACTCAGTGCAGCCATATGAACGCAAAATATCGAGAACACTGACTCAACAGGAAAAATATAAGTCTAGCCAAAATTAGGCAAATAAAATTCATATATTAACATTTTAATGACTTGCTAACAAAATGCAATCTGTTGCGTGGTGCTGCTCTACTCGGATGCAGCCAGCGGCCGCACCTCCACATACTTGGTCACGGTCCAAACAGCCAACTTACAGCGCCAATATCTTGATTACTATGACGTACGACTCAAATATAAATTCATGTTAAACGTGTGAATCTTGAACAGTCTAAAGAGAAGTGTCAACTGTACTCTTGGCGAAATGCAGAAGACGAGTTTGCAGTGTTGAAGAAAGAGATATTACTCTTATTTAAAAAGTGAGGTTAAAATGCGTTGGATTTTCTCTGTCATTTTGGATATAGAAAGAAAATTAACTAAGCTACGAGATTTGTATTTATTTATTAAACAGTTTCGTTCACAGAGGTAATAAGAATTGAAAGAACTCAGAAAAGAGAAGTTATGTACAATGGCGATACTTTTATTTAATAAGTCAAATCCATACGTCATTTAAATATTATTGTCATTCTTCATTTATACCAATAATAATTATTTCTTGTATCTAAATGTACAAAAGATGTATAGTTGAGTATGCATTAAATACAATACAGGTCCTCAAACTCGAGTTACCGTCAATTAACGTTAGCTCTCCAAACCGTTATAGTTACTGATGCACTCGCTAGTTACTGCTTAATGTTTCCAGTTAAGTTTCGTGACGTCGAGAGTAAATAGGTAAATAAATAACGTATTGTTTAACAAGCTTATCACGTGTGCTCATTAATTGGCGGTACAGGGTCAGGGCGCACCCAGTGCCCACGTTTGTAGCGAGACTTGTCACTGCAACTGATATATTATTGCAGAACTCTCCGGAACTTTTCTATCTTTTTCAAATTTTGAAGCTATAAAATGGCAATGAGGGAAAATTTATCAAGCTATTAGTATCTCTATAAAGTAAGACAACGTGAATGGACTGCTTAAAATAGTGTGGAATATGATGCTAAAATTAGTTAAAAATAAGATCTAAATGTATTTATGCTTCCTAAAAAATAAAATACAAAAATCTAAAAGCAACATTAACCTGGTAAAAAAACCCTGTGCTATACAGAAATACGCTGCAATTTTTTGACATTCAAATTGCAATAACAGTTCGAGGAGCTTAAAGCACCTACCTCTAAGGACAAGGCCGCGATACCAACACAAAAATACATTTTTATTGTGTAGCCCAAATAAATTATAACCCTGACCCAGTTCCCAATTGAAATTGAGTCAATAAACTTGTCCCGCTAATTCTAAATACCATGTCACCCCAACACTCGCCCATATCAGCGCGTGGCCTGCGCTTGCGCATCTATAAATAAGCTGAGCGCTATCGATTCTGTTTAGTTCGTCGCCAACCAGCACGTAGCTTAATCGTGTATTTCGTTGCAGAGTCGCGATGTGCGCTGCGATAGACATGTTGGCATCGGAACAAGTTTTCTACGGCCACAGCCCGCCGGCCGGTTTCCTCGCCGACTACTCCTCACCGGTCCGAAGACCCAGCAAACTCACGTCTAGGGGCTACTCCGCGCCATGTCTGTCCGTGCTCAAACCTGTGCAGTTAACATTGAAGTCGGCGCCGAGGTCGTGCATCCGGCTGTCGACGGAGAAGAAACAGAAGCGCGTGGTGTTCGCAGACGACCGAGGGTATGCGCTGGAGCAGGTCAAGTTCATGACGGAGCCGTCGCACGTGCCGCCATATTGGGCGCTGAAGATCGTGGCCAGCCCGCCGCCTGAGAGGAAACCGCCGCCCCGACCAGTCGACGACAACTGGGAAGTGAGATTCGTTCAACCAGCGTCAGATTATTTGGAATTCCGAAGAAAAATAACGGAGGAATGTGTCGCTTTAGAGAATGTTATAATTAAGCAGAACGAAGGCGCGGTGGATGGGACGGTGAAAGTGAAGAACTTAGACTTTATGAAGGAGGTGTTTGTGCGGGCTTCCTCAGACGGCTGGACTACCAGCGAGGACACCTATTGCGCTTTTGTCGAGACGGGCCCACTATGCCAGAGCGGCGTTTCCTCATACGACACATTCGGGTTCCGTCTGCAGCTGCCCATACACTCGCGACGGCTGGACTTCTGCGTGTGCTTCAGATGCAAAGGGGTAGAATACTGGGATAACAAAAACGGCGAAAACTATACAATAGAAAAGTCTTCAGTGCGGAACGCCCCGGCTATAGCATGCGCGCGGATAAAGTACGGGAACTCCTGGACGCCCCATACGGACCTAAACGGGAACACACCCTACTGGTGATGTCACTACCTGTGTTGTTGGGATCCAAGGTGAAGGCGGTCACGCCGTTTTGGTTCTGTGCCATAGTGCTCTACTGAAGTGTCGCTCGGACTGACAGGTTGGTTTTTTTTTAATAAACAGCTGTTTATAGTGTAAAAGCCAGGGCAGCTAATAAGTTAAGACTGAATTGTTGGGAATTTAGGGTGATTTTATATTATTTTTGTCCAGTTACCATAATATAGCTTAGCGAACTGGTCCACTATTTATAACTCGGAATATAAGATGTCCTTGCTTTAATTTTGATACAGTGAAAGTTAGTCTTTATTAGTTATATTTATGTTTAAGGGACCATTAGTGCCAAATATTAACAAGTTGGGGTAGTTATAGGGGACATGGTAGACGAACACAATTGGGGTTTAGTTTGTAAGATTCTAATTGTATAGATTATTTACACCATATTTATTAAGAAAATGAGATCTTACTGAAATATACTAATTCTAAATAGGAATATGTCGCGAATCGCTATTTTGTATGTAAACGGTTTCATCAAACATGGCGACCCAAAAGATTTTAATAATTAATTTAATTTATTATTTAAATAAAATGAATCAATGAAATAAATTAGCAAATAATATAATGATGTAGCTTAAAATAGAACAATTTCAATGGACTAAACGACTTAAATAAATATATATGTAAATCAAAAATCATTATTTGCAAGTGTTGTAATTATATTATTATTGTAAACGATTCAATGAGCTATTAAGTGTCATTTTACAATTACGCAAATAGATTTTACATTTAATTTTACAAATAGCATATAATTTTACAATTTCTCGCTCGATAACAAATTGTTTTGTTGTAAGTGGACTTCTGGTTGTCTGCTGATGATAGTCTGATGTCAGTGTTATATAGTTACGTATAAATAGTACTAAATTGAAATATGACACATAGAAAAAAGATCCATGAATCTAGAAGGGCGGCAGGGCTGTAAGGATAGCAATATTTGGTGCTCGGTGTTCTCTGCCTGTTCTGAAAGTGACCTGGCGTGACGATGTAGCAGTAACTTCAAGTTATTACACAACTCACTCGGACACAGTACCCTCGTGAGCGCTATCATATAACTCGTTCGGTCGCAGTCTATTTGTTCAGCGCTGGGCTACTGGGACTGTCACTATTGTTAAACATTAGAGGCTTGTTCTAGACAAAATAATACTAGTCTATATGCTACTGGTTGCTCTCTGCCTATCCCTTAAGAGAACTGGTGGGAACTGAAGCACACATGCAATGCTGTGCATGCGAGGGAAACGGTGCTAATGTATACACATAGCGTTGACTAGTTGTAACATTACTGTATCATAACGCCAGGTCTCTTATAGAGTAGGCAGTGAGTACCAAGTGCCAAATATATATTGAATAGTTACTTTCTCAATGTTAGCTACTCGTATGATTCAATTGTTCGCATAAGTCGTAAAACATGCGAACCGTCACGTTTATTCCAGACGTGACATTAGTTTCAATCCAAAGGCTAATCTCATGGTTTTTTGTGGTGTCACGCTGCTATACACGGCGCTGGGGCATATCTTCCCAGCTCTACATGTGGATAGAGCGCGTACAAGTGTAACTTATTAATATTACATTGTCATGCCAAGTTTCTGCAGGTTAGGCTGAGAGCACCATGTATGAATGTAGTTCGTTATTTCTGTAAGGGATATGTTTGGCGATCAGTGCTCTCTGTCCACCCCGTAAAGTGTAACTGGTAATTATGAAAGCTGTTGGTTAAGTAATATTGTTAGTTGCATAAACAGTCTGCGTCACTGAGCGTGTGGCGCTCGTAACGATACGGATAGTGAAAACGGTCCTCAGTCGGAATCCCGGTTACACAGATATAGAGATGATGAAATGGTATATTGCTGTTTATAGTGACTTCCAAACAGAATACCACATCTTGTGCTGCAGGCCCATCACTCACTTTGCACCCATTTAATTTCTGGATATAATAAAAAGAAATAATATTAGCCGTTGGATACACTGATATTGCTCATCGCCACAAAAGAAAAGCTATTTAGTACAGTATTATCATCATCCTCATCAGCCAGCCTATGTCCACTGCTGGGCGTAGGCCTCTCCAAATGAAAGCTAATGTAATATGTGCTACCAGCTTCTTTTCTACAAGTGCAATAGAGCGTATACTTCCGTGCGGCAAATGAACTGTGCCACTTATTACCTAAATATGGCCTGTAGCAATTACAAGATGTTACATTTTCATAAGAACGCATATGAAATGTCCCGGGTTCGATTCCTGGATTCTAATAAATGTAATAAAAATCTTGTAGATCTAAAGCCACCGCTGCCACACTTGAGACGGACAAGACCATCTTTAATAAACCATAAAAATTATTCAGGCCTTTCAAGACTTGTTGCTCACCACATTTATCAACTCTATATCATAGTAGGTACTGTTTATCCTATTTTAATCCTAGTAAAAACATATCTATATATGAATAATATTTGCATTACATGTGCATTGCTCACTTCATCAACTTTGTGTAAGTGCAAAATTGTATGGTATTTGTATGAAATATTTCCACGGAAGTGATATTTGATAGACGTGTCATATTTTTTTTAAACTTTTTTTTAAGGAAAATACTATCGTCTTGATAATTGCAAGTATGATGTATAGACGTAAACCTGGGGCTTGGAACTCCTCAAGGGCTATCGGAAACACCTTCCACTCTATACCCTGGTGTCCACAACCCTTGCCAGCGACATGATCTTTTTACATGGCATGGCAACAGGCAGCGACTCTCTTAATAGTCACCGTCCGCATAGACACTTGCAGAAGCTGAGGGGTTGCCAGTGTTGTATGCCTGGAAGGTCTATGGTGCTTACCCATGGGTTACTAGTATTTGCGTCAGTGACTTTTGAAAGGTTCTGTCCACATCTCTCAACGGACGCCAATATTGGTTTAATGATAAAATAATGATATATTATTTACATTTATTTACATCATTAAATTTGTTAATTCGCAAATGTAACTGGCGGTGCGTGGGAGTGTACACTCCTCGGACTAACCTTCGGCGGTTACGAGCGTAAAGTTGCGTTTTTTTCATATGATTATAAGTTTGGGATGGTTGGCGACTAAGAACGAACTGATTAACTATTAAATATACATATATATGTTGGTTATATTTAGATAATGTTTATTGTTGTAAAGATTTTATGAATTTTATAAATATAGTGTGCAGGTGCAGTGACGATACCTGTCTGTAGTTCGTAATAAATAAATTATATTGAACCAGTTTGTTTCATTCATCTATATGTCAACAAATATTATATTCTCGAAATTTATTTATTTATTCTTTATTGTAACACCTAAAAACTAGGTAAATTTGACAAAAGGCGGACTCAACGCCTAGTGACTCTCTACCAGTCAACCTTTGGTGATGGTGAAACAATTTATTAATTCGTTTACCAAGCCACAATTGTGAACATATTTTTCGAGTTTTCTGCGAAAAACAGTAGGCGTTGAAGCTAATAAGTCCAGACCTGCATCCCAACCCAGGGCACCATTGACCAGGGTCAAGGCACGTTTTAATGGTGACTCTCTCAAACGTGCAGCCAGCCTCTTAACATAGCGTACATGGTCGAACGTGTATCTACATTGGAATGATTACTTAAATTGGTGTGGAGAATCACCAAAACAAGGTCGTCTTCAATCGCTTTATTAATTATATTGTATTGTCTTATTTTACATTTTCTAAATATTCCATTAAATTATGACATCGACACGAAAGAGGTTTGAGTATCCGATCAACCGTCAAAGAATTATACAATACCAAATTAATAAACAGTTAGTCGTGTATAACACTATTCGTGAATTAGCTGGCCCATTGATAAATAGTAAGTATTTACTAGTACTATTCATTGATTGCCCAATTAAGTAACAATTAATAAATGGAATCGTATAATAATATTTCAACCATCGTTAAAACAAAGGAAGGAACCAGTCAATACGTGAGAAGGGTCTGGTCTAATGAATTACCAAGACTTGGAAAACTAATTTCGGTCTAAGTCATTTTATAAAAGTGCCAATATTGATAGAACCACAAGTGTTTAGAGCCGACGTCCTAACTCCTAAGATAGTATAGAATGTAGAAATATATCAGCTCTGTAAGATTAGAGATATGTGGCACTCGGTTATTTCTGTCTACCTGAAAGGAATCCGGCGTGAATATATAATAAGGTGAAGGTATTTTGCTACTAACGGGAAGTGAAACAAATAGTTTAATGTAACTTTATGCAAATAAAGACTGGTCGCCAAAGTCGCTGGTAGATCGACCTTGTTGTTGGTTTAATATAAGTACTTACACTAAAGAGTACTTGCGTTATATTTTTATAAATATAGAAATATTTATTCATTCTATTATATCGTCACGTCAGGTCATTTAGCAGGTAGGCAGAGAGTACAGGGTGCCAAATAACTATCCGTACATACTTGCCTCGTTTCTTCCACATTCGTCACTTTCTTCCTAAATGTGCGTTATTTTCGAAGACTTCTGACTCCTTAATCAGCTAAGAATAGCTATATTACTCCATTCAGATATGTGAGTACTCTCTTAATTTGGTTTCAGCCCAAATTCTCTTTAATATCCTGTATACAGGTACGTATACGGAAAGGTTTATCAAAATCGGCTCAGCTGTAATCAGTCAGAGATGTATACATATATTGGTAAGTGTCAAGAGTCAAGCGAGCAGCTGGCCTCAGATCTAGGTCATTGCCGCGACGAAGTCACTTCCTTAGTGAACGCGGAATCAGCGCTGACATGTAGGTAGTGTGGACAGCCCTCTTGTGCAGAGCGCAGGTTGAACTGTTACATGGAGTATTATTATTAGTAGTAGTACTAGTACTAAATAGTAGTAGTATAATAGGTATATTATAAGTAAGTAGTATGTATATAAAATCTGCGGGAAACTGAAGTTTTACTCGTAAGCTTCGACTTACAGTCAAATGTTTTAATTAAGTATTATATAATTAAGTAATTAATAAGACGCTAAGAAGTTATTAGGTATCTAATAGAAATGACGTAAACATTAATACTGCGTAGCGACATCTATTGGTG
>DWFT01000652.1:0-11085 GCA_018246795.1 Microceris patrobas patrobas
GTAAACCTTGCATTCCGAGGAGATTTTCTACAAAATAGCATCGGTCGAAATTTCAATTTGTGTATTATAACGAATTAAACCGCTTCCAGATATACTGTCAAAGTTACTCAAAGCGCATACGTTATTACAAATTCTATTAACAATTAGCGAACCTGTTATGCAATCCGTTTTAGGCGCAAATTAACATCGTCTCCCCCATGCTGCAATATCCATTAAAGGTACCTCTTTGGCATATTATATCAGTCTGGATATTGACGCTACTCAAACATTGCCTTATTCCGCGTGTCACATTGTTATTATCAGTGAAGGTGTGATTCGACCTACACTTTATTTAGGTTACAAAAAAGCGTTGTTTATGTTATTATGTTGCGTGCAAGGATATTATATGCAGTTTGCAGGTTCGTTAGTTCGTAGGCACAGATCGGTTGAACAGATAGACGAAATAGTTCAACATAGTAATGAATATATGACAAATATGTAATGAAAATAATGAAATGAAATAAAATAATGAAAATTTTGTAGCGGCATTATTGGTGTCATGTTTAGGCATAGTAAAATAATGGTAAACGGTGTCTCGTAATTAATTGAATGTATTTTTATATGCAGTGGGAATAGTATCGTACTCTATGCCGAAAGGCAACAAGAAGAGCAATGGTGTGGAGCTGACGGATACGATATACGATGGCCAGTGGGGCGAGGAGCTCAGGGGTGGGCTGGGGCAGCTGGTGGACGGCCAGTTCGGGGGCGACGAGATAAGAGAAGCAGCAAAGAATCTGGCCTGGGTTGGCTGGAGGAACGATTCGAGGCTCAATCCCCTGGTGCTCATATTCGAGTTCGATAGAGTGCGAGAGTTCAGCGCTGTTCATCTCTACTGTAACAATAAGTTCATGAGAGATGTGCAGGTGAGGTTCGTCAGGAAAAAAGTAATACGCAATTTATATTGGAAACTTTTATGTACCTAATGTACTACCTTCAAGTGTCACGTACTAAACGCTTTTAAATGCCCTTTTAAATTAAAGGAAATTAATATTCGTTTATTTAATTTCTAGCACGAAACATACCAATGAAAGTAAATGTAAAACGTTCAAAAAGCAAAATTTGTGGACTAGGATTAAACATGTGAATATTTTAATGTTTCATTTAGTAATACGCTACAATATAAACGCAGGTGTTCTCCGAGGCGATAATATCGTTCTCAATTGGCGGTCGACACTTCCAAGACGAGCCTATTAAGTATACGTACTTGGAGGACAAGATATTCGAGTACTCCAGGAACGTTAGCATCAAGCTGCACCATCGCATCGGCAAGTGGGTCCGCATCGAGCTGCACTTCTCCGCCAGGTGGATACTGATCAGCGAAATCGTCTTCGATTCGGGTCAGTTGTAGTACAATTTGCAACGTTTTTCCCTACCTCACCCTGTTCCCTCAACCTCCCCTGACTATCTCTTTCATAGACAACCCAGACCGGGTAAAATAAATAAAAAATCACATTTCACGGAGATGGAACGGATAACTTTAAAATTTTGCCTTTGAAGTTTATTGATTCTTCTGCGCTTCCTCCAGTCCATATGAAACAAGTTAGTCCGTTACCTTTACAGATGTCGCCCAAGGGAATTACACGCCGGAAAGTTTGAAGCCGCTCAGCGGGAAAGACAAATCGAAGCAACCGACCGCTAAAGAAGTTCCGATCTCGACTGCTTACCAAGACGATCCTTTATACATGGCGATAGTTGTCGGAGTTCTCACCGCTCTGGTGATACTGCTGGGGGTGGCCGTGTTCCTCATAATCCATAGACACAGGCATAGGAAATGCTTCGCCTCGCCCATAGCGAAGACCACGCTGTCCCAGAAGCGTACAGTCGTGGACAACTACAACTCTTGCAGCACCTCCATGTTGCCAGAGAACAAGAGGATCTTAGACTGCCCCTTAGATGTTAAGTCCGATGAATATCAGGAGCCGTATCAGGCGCTCAAGTGTGCGCCCTACTTCAATTACAGCACCGTTCTACTCGAGATGAAAGACTTCGCCAAAGACTCCAATACTGCCTTGTCAGGTAAGAAATAATTCTCATTTGATTAGTATTTATTTTTAAGTTAGGTCGTTTACGGTATGCTAAATACACGAATGTAACTATGGATTGAACGTCAATCTTACAAATATTTGTACTAACTAAAGTTACTTTTAATATGATATAGTTTATCTTTTCGAGATCAATTATTCATCAGTAGCTTAGTCTAAATGACAGAATTATGTTCTAAGGTACAGAGTTTATAAAAGTGGTCATGGCATGCGCAGCCACCGAAATGTATTGAATGCCAATTTGTGTAAATTTATCGTTGACTCGAAACTTTCACGGAATCATCATCAACATTATCATCACCCTACTGCACTGCTGTACATAGACCTCTTCAATAACACGCCACTGAGCTCTGTCTCCAGCGCTTCGCATCCGACCTATCCATCCTGCCAGCAACTTTGCATATATCATTAATCCACTTAGCTCTAGCTACTCGTAAGTGCCTCTAGCTAGGATGCCCTCTAGGGCATCCTACGTTAAATTTGCCAAGACGCGGTCTCTACTCCAAACCACGCTTATTCCCTCGGATATCGGTTCCGTAACTGATATCATCAGCCCACTGCCCCTTCAGCTTGGAGCTTGCTAATCCTTCATGTGTTGATTGTCGTGTTTTTGTCAACAGACAGTTCGAACTATGACTACGCGGTGCCGGAGCTGAGTTCGGCGCCGCTGCTGACCAAACGGCGCGCTCCCGACTCGCTGTGCGACCGGGCCACCGAGCTGGTGCTGGACTGCGACGAGCGCTCCATCCGCTCCAAGCACAGTAACAGGGTATGTCCACTATTCCTTCTTTATTAGTATTTGTCTGGTTGTAAAAAAAATATTGTATAAGTATATATTTATATGTAGTTTATAATATTCTAGATGCTTATTCTGAAATCAAATCGTGATGGGAGATGTCCGAAGATAGTCCAGAAACTGGAGAACCAGAAACGGACGGGCTTCTTTAATCTATGAAAGATAATATATAGTATCCTGAACATGGCCAAAAGCCGGTTCCAGACCTACTCTATGCCTATTTTCAGTAATATATATATATATATATATATGTATATATTAATCACAAAAATCGCATCTGTGCAGCGAAATCTGCGCAATCGTATCGCACAAATCTAGACTGGGTTGACTGGTAGAAAATGCCAATTGGCATTAAGTCCGCCCTTTGTTAACAACAATAAAGAATAAATAAATAAATCTAAGCACTTATACTTAATGGTAAAGTAAAGATTTCAGTAATTTAAATGATTTATTGAATCTGTTATTTATATGTGATAGAATCCTAAATACACTTTACAACATTTTACTTACGCGTACATATCTAATAAGGTCCCGATATTTCAGTCGCCCAGTCAGCAAGACGTGCTCCTGGATCTGAAGCGGCGGTTGGAGACGACCAGCGTGATCGAGTTCCCGAGGCACAGGCTCCGGATGATATCGAAACTGGCGGAAGGTGCCTTCGGAACGGTACGACACGCAGACACTCTCTGGACCTGCCTCGTGTTCTCTTACAGCCAGTATCGTTAAAGTCCGGTTCATTTTTAGCTTTTAAATTTTCCATATATTTGATTTTATTCCTTTTCTGTTGTTATGTTTCATAAAAAACTATGTCTTTCTTTATTTTTTTTCTTATATCAATATTGTTTTTTTGGACCCTATCCGATAATATAACGTAGGTAAATGTACTTCAAATGAATTAAATAATTTTATTACTTATGCATATTCTCAGCGGAAAGACCTTTTGTGGGTATTATAACTCAAACCGATAGAGACTGTTATAGCCAAGTAGTAACGAGGCGGCCGCAGAACACAGCACGGGTATTCCCCTCAATACGCGAGGATCCTGGAGCATCTTGCACCACGATGTGAAGATGGAGAAAGTGGGTACAATGAATGCGAGGCATTTTTCAGGTGTATGTAGCGGAAGCCGACGGAGTGCCCGAGTACAATGGGACCATTAGTTCCGAGAAGAGACTGGTCGCTGTCAAATTCCTATGCCATGACGCGTCCTTGAAGGAGAGGTATAGCATGTATGAAATAGCTTCTAGATATTTATTATTGTCCGCTGTTTTGGTTTTGCTAGATGTGTTGTGTGGATGTTGTAGGGCTCAATCATGTCCAGAGAAAGGTAAAAATTTAAGAATTTTCAGGATCATTCGGAGTTGGGGTGTTTTTTTTTTATTAGGATTATGACAATCCATTTCATACGCCCTTAAATAAGTTAATAGCTACAATAAATGCTTTATTAGACTGCTGGTTACTGTAGATATCAAAAATACAATTTTATGACGTCAACAAATTCAATGGTACTTGAAATTTATAACAAAATTCTCTGGTAAACTTTATGATATGCAGACTGATCATTTTTGTAATATGGTTCGATTAGTTTACGGATCTCCTTGATGTGAAACATTTTAAATATAAGCAATTGTTATGTTATAAAGAATAATTCGTTTTGTCTGTTAAATTATAATCTGTTAAATTATAGTGATAATTCCGAATGTAGGAATGTAGGGAACGTTGCATGTTATATGTGCTTAGAATTTTTATTTCCGACGCTTTTGTATTTTTCGTGGTCGCTGCGTGAATTAGGCACTGTTTGATTGCGCTCTGTTTGGCGGGCAGAGAGGAGTTCGAGCGGGACGTGCGTATCCTGGCGGCGCTGTCGTCCCCGCACCTGGCGCGCGTGCTGGGCGTCTGTCGGAGCCCCCCACTCGCTGTCGTACTGGAGTATCTAGAACTGGGTGAGTTGACGACTAAACGACTGCTGTTCGACAAAACGACTGGTATTCGACATTCGAAATTCGTAAGCCGCAAAGTAGTCACAGTTGTATGTATTGATATAAAATTGGCTGTTCCACCACCACTTATGTAAAATATGTAAGAACGAAGTAAGGGTCTCGGAAAAGGTCGCTTTAGATTTCTAACGCTATAAATGTTTGTTGCAGGTGATTTGTGCGTGTTCCTGCGAACGGCCGCTCCGCCCTCCACCCCCACACTGCTGCACATAGCGACGCAGATAGCCGCCGGCATGCAGTACTTGGAGTCGCTTAATTTCGTTCACAGAGACTTGGCTGCTAGGTGCGTAATATATAATTGTGTCATTCCATACAATTGTCAAGTTTAGATTCGTCTTATTGTGCCTTTGCGTTAGTACATAATATTATCGCTCTTACATTGCGTCTTATAATGGATAACTTTAAATTAACAAGTTACCTTTATAAATGTATGTGTCCGATGTATGAAAAAGACTTATCGCCTACTCCATGTAATTTAAAACGTTACTGGTAAAAGATAGAAGTATACCACACTCCTCTCCGACTACATTACCTGCCTCAGAGTAACTTTTTTAGTTTAATAGTAGGAATAAAATTTTATATATACATCGGTAGGCTTTAAATCGATGATCAGAATTTTAAATTAACCTCCTTATCCGATATCTTTTTTGAATCCATTGGAACTTAACAACTATCACAGACAGACAGGTAGTCCCTATAAACGAATAAATTAATTTACACGCTCACAAAAAAAACACAATATTGAACATTGGGTTTATGCAATAGGTGAATGGCCACTTTCATGTAGATTTAAATTAGATCATCAAACGCACTACTCAACAAATACGAGACGGTGATTATAAGTTAGAGCGTCCGGAGTTGAAAAGTGAGCGAGACACTCGGCTTTACAAATGGTCCGGGCTGAGCTAGTCGCGCACCGCCTGCGCTCGGCGAACTTATAAACGCTAACGAGCACTCGGCTCACTGCACTATCTCGTTACCCCACCTGTATGGTCAATTGAATGAACTTCGTGTCCACCAAGAAAAAGTTTGGCGAGAGTACACGAATCATGTACCAACTTTAGTTCGCTTTTAATTTAATGAACTCCGGACAGTTCCGAGAAAATTCCGCTTCACGCAGACGAGTCTATTGTTAATTTTTTTTTCTTTTATCTATCGAAATTCGATTTATAGTCATCTAAATTTAAAAAATGAATACGTACCCTGTTTTTCAATTTATGAGGAGCATATAAAGATCATAATGGGTAAATAGTTTAATATATTATGTAGGTATATTATAAAATTATGAATGCTCTTGTTAAAATGGAGCGCGGTTCAGTGAAAAGTTTTTCCATAATTATGGATAATCGACAAAATACTAGATAAAATAATTGACAAGACTTTGTATTACTTTCAAAAAGTTTATTATATTATTTGTATAATAATATGATATTATTACAGGTTGTATCTAATTTGAAAAATTAAATGATCGAATTATACGCCTACATACATTGTTATAAGTGGAAACAATTACATTTTCTAGGTAATTATAGTAGTGGATATTTGTATAAAATATGAATATTAAAAGATTCTCAATCAAAATGGTTTATATCGGAGATCGGTTAATGAGGTCTCTTCTAACTGCAATAAAATTGCAATTACAGCTCGTCAAATTAACAAGCAAAAATTAAATCATAAAATAGTCTTTCACAATATTGTCACCTTTTCCTTCTAAGACTAACACATTCTTATTAACTACTAACATAATTGGACGGGCCCCAAGAACAAAATCTTATAGAAAAATAAGACGAAATCTATTTTATTATTTATTAGTATTGTACATGCTAAAAGCTACATGGCACTATATTTGTTTTATTTATTAATCTTTTACTTTTTGAAATACTCAATTAAACATTATCTTATGTGAAATTTCCGCTGTGAAGCTTCCTACTGTAAAATGGTAATTTTTCATATACGATTTTTTTCTAGGGGCCCGTCAAATTATCATTCTTATATTAACAGACTTGAAATATAACATGAAAATGTATATCCTTCCAGGAACTGCTTGATAGGCAAGAACTACATGGTAAAGATCAGCGACTTCGGCACGGACAACGAGATGTACGCGTGTGACTACTACCGGGCCGACGGCCGCATCCCACTGCCCTTGCGCTGGGCGGCGTGGGAGGCGGTGCTGGTGGGCAAGTACTCCACCAAGAGCGACGTGTGGTCGTTCGCGGTCACCCTGCACGAGATATTCGCGCTGTGCCGCCGCCGCCCCTACGAACATCTCACAGATACTGAGGTACGTCCGCGTACACCACGGTGAAAATAGTGAAAATATTGTGCTAGCATTTATTGTGAAGCGGCAAGTCAAGGGAAGGGCGCGATGGTGTTTATTGCTGGAGGTCTATGTCTAGTAGTGGCCGGGGATAGGCTGATGATGATGATGTCTGTTGTTATATACGATCTTTGTCTTAGTTTTCTACTGCTTAAACGAATAGCGTTTGTTATTAACTGTGGATTATGGTATATGTAAAGTTATTTGTCTTAATTGTTAGATTTGATGTGCGTATTTTATATTATTATTCTTTTCTTATACAACGTATGTAGGTATGTTGGTTTCTTGAATACTTTTAACTCTCTTTTTAGTCAGTATTCGATTAAAATTATATATTTTTATAGGTTATGGCCACATTAAATAATTTTGGATGAAGGTTAAGAATACATTGTTATTGATACTGGATACCGCGTACAGTTATACGTACAGTACATTAGTAATGATAATTGGAATTTAATAGTCTAATATTAATTTTCTCCTAAACGCAATGTGACAGATTTTTATTAAATCGTTTGTCTCAGTTGTTTTTTAAGTTCGTGTAAAATTAACACTTATTACGGCTTAAGTTTGTTATTTATGTACTTGTAGTGTACTAAAAATGCTATACAGAAAAAATATTCTTTTGTATCGTAATGTTGAGATTATTAATAAATTTGTAACCGCGTAGGTGCTGGAGAACCTGTCGCACCTGCAAGCGGACGACGCCATGTTCGAGTGCGTGGAGCGGTCGCCGGGCTGCCCGCGAGACGTGTACGAGCTGATGCGCGAGTGCTGGCGGCGCGACGAGCATGACCGGCCCACCTTCGCCGAGCTGCAGCTGTGTCTGCAGCGCAACAGCATCAACTACGCGAGCACGTGATGCTGGCGCTCACCGTGCCCCGCGTTCGCTGGCACGCCGCCCTAGCACCCGCCGTGGGGCCGCCGCCCGCCCACCGCGCCCGGCTGCTCCTGCTACCAGACGACCTGCGACGCCGACCTCCAGACTACTCGATTTTAAACCGCCCACCGTTTCGTATACGCAACCGTCGCCCGACCGATCCGTATCTCAATAAATTATATAGTAGATAATAAAATACAATAGAGCTAACGTAACGACCACTGCATAAAGTAAGTGTAATTATACGTACGGGTCCACTTGGTACATGTCGTGGTTCGGTCTCGCGACGGTTGCCTGCCGGCTGCGCTCCTCCCCGCCGATGATGTCTGTCATGTGTTACGCTGTGGTAGTCTATGACAATAATTTTATATTTTAATTTCTTCTGTCTATGTAATGTATTATAAATATAATCATATTATATTATATTTTTAGGAGTACGCCCTGTACAATGTTTACATCGAATTTTCAATTAGATAACAAATCGATTATTTATTTACCTATCTTCTCTATGAGATTTTATATTTATCTATCATGTTATACATACCCTAATATTGAATTATATAAAAAATGATATGTAATATTTCCAATGACATGACATCATCCCGCAACGTAGTGAAACTAATGGACTATATTATGAGAGTGATAGTGTGAAGGATTAGCGGTTTAAAACATACGGCTCGATCGTTAGGTTTGTGTCCGGCGGGCTCGACGTTCGCTCCGGCACGACAGATCGTGATGCTTTTTTTAGTATATACGACACGACCGCTTCGTGTGTTCGCGCGTGGTGCTCGGTACGTAATAAATTTCACTAGGTCGCTTTCACTTCTACCTGTGGCTTGAATGCATTACTATCGCCTTTCGGATGTAGCGGATTGACCACGCGAGGCCTCACGGACCTGTCCCTGTGTTTCATAGTAAAGTGTATGTTTATTATGATCTATTCATCAGATCAGACTTTCAGACAAGCTTCCGTTAATTGCTTATTTATGTATTATACGATATAAAATAATGTTGATGTAGCCATGGTAATGACCAATGACTGACGGCTAATGTATAGTACGGACGAGTTTCGCTCTTAAGATTGGTAGATAATTAGGCGTTATCAAGGCTCAATCTTTATCGTAATAGTGCGTAATAGATTGATAAAGCCACTGATTATTTTGCAAATGTACTTATGGTTTCGGAAATATTTAGAGACTGCATTTATAAATTTATGGCCGTTCCGGCCTTCGAGTTAGATGCTTAGAAGAATATTAATTTTTGATTGATAGTATTTGCACAAAATTATTAAAATTATGAGCTTACTTAGCTATCATAGGACCTTATTGCCAATAATGATGTAATAAATGTGAGGACGATGAATAGATTGTAATCGTATTGAAATGTATTGCAAAATAACTCTTACGGTAAGCTACGTTTAATAGACATCGGGAAAGCCCGATCTTCCTGCACGTCTTCTATAGTAGACCGCGACGTGTGAGTTACGTCAGAGTCTAGGTGAGCGTTCGGGGAGCGAAATGTCCCACATGTGGGCAAACCGAGCGTATTCTTCGCTACATGCAATGTAACCGCATAAAAAAATCAGAAACGAAGATTCGAGTCAATCGATGCTCCATGCAAACACCACTCTGCTCTAACTCACACCCTTGAGAGGTAAAGTTACCAAGTGATAGTCATTTATTTTCATAACACTCTCTATGATTCCATAATAGTGAATAACAATTAAGTTGTAGTAATAATCGCATTTAAAATGAAATGAATAAATTATTAAAAATAACATTAATGTACTTGAAGAGTATACATACATATTAGATGTATAATAATAATAATAATAATATGATATAATGATAGTTGAAAGTTGTCTATTTTCCGTAGTTTGCTGTGTCGAAGTTAGGGTTGCCAGTTGTTTGGACAATTTGTCGGGAGGTTAGGTAATGTTTATGTATCGGTGCGGGCGCGGCGCCGCGTGCGTTCGACAACCCTATATCACTAGGTGTTACGTTAATTCTTGTGGACCTAAACAAACGGCTTAATGTCTGAGCCTAATATATTTAACACTTCGATAAGTAGATAGACAAGCGAGCGTTTTTAGTTGGCAAAGTAGTTTGATTCACAATTTTACACTGATGGAACCAATGTATTAGGATATATATGAACACTTAAGAAATTTTAATATTTAGGTATTTAGAACGACTACTGTATGATAAGTATGCGTTTAATTTTACGAACCTGGCCTTACTCTCCTGTTGTACGAGTACTGTCTAGCTTATATATTTGACTAGGCTGAAGAGAGCGTAGTGTTACAAGGATGTCTCCTTCCTTCTCGCTATATGTCTAGTGATGTAATGTTAGGTCTCTAATAATAACGATGTACAATAAAACACCTTCTTTGCCTTAGTGACGCTATTCTTAACCCCCTAATGCTATGAACAAAATATCACTTTAGAACGAATTTTATTATTGTCTTGTAAATACGAATTCTTATGGCAGATGTAAAATATTGAGCACTATGGAAAACTTTAATTCCTAACAATGGTCCAAACTTCACTCGCTTTTTTATTTCTACTATATTATTATACATTTTCTATATAGATAAAGAAATAATTATTAGTCTAGAGATACATTTTTATGCTTTAATTTTATTTTATAGATGTAAAACATGTATTTGTCGAAATGCTTAATTTTCATAATCAAAAGTTTTATGAAAAAAGGTCGATACCAAATGCAGTATTTTTATTTTATACTTTACATCTTTGTACCCAAATAAAGCAATAACCTATCGATATTTTGTTTATTTTTAAATAACTCCTATCACTACATCCTCATGAAAATTTTTATGACAATGAATATGAAAAAGACAAAAAATCAATGAACACAATACCAGTACTTTTCACTTGATTTGATTTGAAATCTTAATTGCCGAATATTTACAAACATACTATTTTATCGATTTCAAAATACGGCCAACTTCCTAGGGGAGGTCCGCGTTAACGTATACGCGTTATATGCTGAGA
>DWFT01000653.1:0-11084 GCA_018246795.1 Microceris patrobas patrobas
GCGTTACCAATAGTGAAGTTATATAGTTATTTTATTATCAACGCTAAGAAATTTATACAGTATTGTAAATAACCCAGTGGAGATCCTGTGCCTTTAGAGCAATAGGACATTAAGTACTTATGAACACTTCGGATAAGACTCAGGTTTTTACGATCTTATTTATGTGATTAGCCTCTTTTACTAAATGAATAAAGTATTTCCATGTGTCAGAAATCAACAGGAACTATTAATTAAATAAAAGTTTAAAATTGTATGGTATATATATAGATGTATTTGGCAAATATGTGTAATTAGAATATTTTTAATCAATATCATCCTGCAAATGCATCGCTAAGGATAGAACTAAAAATCCTTATTAGCAAAGTTGCTGTTTGATACTGAAAAACCAACAATCGCTACCTCTCGGCCAAGAAAATAACTACCTTTTATTCAAGTGGAATATAGAATTACAACAGGATACTAAGTGTTATCCAATTATATACATGAAAAGTGCTACGAGAAATGTTTTATACTTTACAAGATCCGATTTTTTCAATTATGTTAACTATAACGCATTCGACTCTACATTGCAAACTCGATTGTGAACTTTGTTTGTTCCTATTAATAATTCAAAAGACTACAAAATGGACAATTTGGTATTAAAATTTCTTAAAACGAAACATTAACATTTTTTTATTGAGGTTACCAATGCTTTGTCGGCTTTGAAAGGAAGCTCGTCTTACGTGTTTCTTGACCCAAGTGAAATAGCGCACTGGAAATACCATTAGAACATTTGATTTTAGACCCAAATGAAATCGTGCACTGGAAATACGCAAAAAAATCGAACAAGGACCTCATGCCCGGAAGAGCTTACTGACCTCGACCCATCTTGATCAGCATCTGCTTCATAGCTTTATAATCTTAGAACTTCCTTTAGCTCTCGTGACGGAACTAAAAATACAAATAGGGCTTTCTTTCTTATTAATTATAAACTATAGAGTAATCATGAGTATATTTCTACATATAAAGTGAACTGGACATGACTAATTGTAAAATTTTTAAAAGTCTGAAATAGTCAAGGTATAAAAGGATGTTTCGAATTTATTAATCATATCGGTTCACTGTATGAAAGCATCTTGACATATTTAAAAACATAATATACTATTGAAATCTTGAAGGATATTACATCAATTAACAGCATAAGTAATACTAACAACTTTTTTCTCATTTGGTATTATCTACTGTTTCGTTTTATTTTCTACCTTGATGGATACCTGAACTGATCTACATAAACTACAAGAGTTCAAAAGTAGAATATTTTGTGTTTCGCTTTAATACACAATAATCAGTTAAACAGTTTTAGAAATAGTTATTTGGTCAATACAATCTTAAAAACGATTCAGATCCAAAATTATAACTTTAAGAAAGCATACAATCAATGTGATAAACAATAATCCTTCCAAGAATATTAGTTAATTCCAAAAATCATTAAAATAGATAACATTTTAAAGATATACTGATTTACTTGTAAACAAATACAATTTTCATTAAATATATCTCCTATAAACACTTATTATGTCACATTTGAATAGAGAATGTAAAAATCGCGTATTATTGTAACGGTAACAGTATTCACATTTCATATGCCTTCAATTATTAACCTAGACAGCCGCGGGCGCAGCACAGCATATCGCGGTCATTACAGCGCATGCGCGGCCCCCTGCCCTTCCCCCTTCCTGTGCTCCCCACTCTACACTGGCAGAATCACATTTTGTTTACCAATTGCTGCGATTGACGAGCCAGTCGGGGCAGTCGGTCGGCCAAACACACCGACTTCGGTCGTTCGCGTTGTTTAAATATTCGCCAGTCGCGGTCTGCCAGCGACGAGTGCGACACCAATTCCCGCGTTATGAGTGTGTGACGTGATAGCATGAGTAAAGCCAATTCCTCGGCGGAAGCCGCCTTGCCGAGCGTGGCGGTACACGTGGATCAATATGACAACTCGGAAGAGGACCGTTCAAAACTGCTCAATCCGCAGTCACCAGCCCCGATCGTGACGCCCTCTGGACAAATGCGCAAAGTTAAGAGCTTCACTGATACACACAGAATCCGTGATGTGAGTACCGCCTCTGGCGCAGCGTCTGCGCGCTCCCTACGACCTTACGAGCAAGTGGTTACGTACCCCGAAGGTTCCGAATGCGGAACCAACCAATATGCACCTTCCGTTCGCTCCCTCGCTTCTATTGGAATGGGATGTACCGACGGTCGCAAAATGGTCATCCGACGAGTACCGACGTCGCCCACAGAACTATTTCATTTAGTACGCCCTCCTACGTGAGTATCTTTGAAGAAGTTACATCCTTTAAACACTCATTATTCAATTGACATAAGTAACTACATAACGTTCTACATCTGCATCCTTTGTCGATCTAACTTTTCAACAAAATCTCACCAAAACCAACTCACTCTCCTAATGGCTATCGTAGGTAATTTAACCTCTATATTCTAGATTGATTCATTTGCGTTTTTCTTAATATCTTAACCTCCAAATAACGTCTGCAGAACTGGTGTATTTTTTATAAGAGACACATTATAGCCGGTCATTGTCCTCATAAATCTAATCAGACATACACCTAAGTAATAATAACATTATTTCTACATGTCTCAGTCCGGTTACAGTTATTTTAAGCGAGATGCAGATGCTATTGACGATCTTTTCTTGTGACAAAAATTAAATAGCCCTGTATTTTAGGTACTTACCTATAACAAAAATATTTTATTTCTTAGCTCGCATATGTAGAGGTATATTATTTGGTACTTGTACTGCGAGGATAACATTTTTTACATAAAAACTTAGGTCAGATGTGATAGTAGGTACTACGACCATTACATTGCCTACGACTGTATTTGACTCTTTCTTTAATTGTCATGAAACATGAAAGGAGTAACATTTAGTAGGAGAGCTCCGTCTTTTATCTATATTATGTTTTAAAATATTCTTAATTATAAGTGACTTTTTAATACACGCATGAGGGACTGTTTTAGTTTATTGAACAGTACATTATGGTTTGTTAAAAAAACTTTAAGGTGATATATAGGATGAAATAAATTACATATTTACTAAAGTTAGATAACTAGTTATCTCCTCAATTTTGTACACCGACTTCCCTAAAATACGGTACACTATTTTCTTATTTAAAAGTACATCGAAATTCAGCCTTACAGATTGTAAATTCGGGAAGCTTTAGTTTTATTACAAATTCCAAAAACAATATCCGCCACAATAAACCATTTCTGAACTAGTTAAATATAAATTCACATCATTTTTATCAACAACTAAAACTGTATTGAAACAGACCTGTTATTGCCTCTTCTCTCTAACTTCGAGAAACTTCAAGTAGAATCCAGTAGTTCTATGTATAGTAGAAACACGTCAGATCTGTAAAGATAGAAAGATATTTGGGATTACTGCCTGCCTAACACGTAAAGTTATCAGAGAAGTTCATAAGTACATGTTCATAAGTACATGACATCGCCCCGAAGAGATAGACAGAGGAGTGTAGTACAGGCACACGCTTCACCAGTTTCGTTATACGTAGATCCCATCTTGGAATAGATGCTAAACGTAATCCCATAGGCCGGACACAAATACCACCTCCGTGCTACTATACGAAGGTGCTGTTAGAAAAACCCAATACCGCTTGCAAGCATTCGATCAACGTAACTTAATTGGTGGAACATGGGAGTCTACTACACACCTTTGCCACTCTTAATGGGGATTACAGGCGTTGTTACGTATAAGAAAGTCGCTGTTTCAGACTTAAAAACCTACAGCTCTAAGTATGCAGAATGCCGTAGACATAGGCCACAATAAGTCTGTTATGCTAATCTGAGTAAACTGTATATCATTCTAAATGAGCATATGGAAAGGTTTCAAAATCGAGAGGAACGCGCTAATACTTTACTTCTATAATGCACTTTAGGCTATTCCCGGATCTGGTAGCGTCCAATAATGCAATGCACTTATTACAACTCCTCAACTCAGCAAAGCTGCCATTGCGATATTCCATTTAATTTGTACCGTACTCAGATAGAGCCTTATATTATCAATCTGGCGCCATAACTGTAACTCATATCCGGTAGAAATTTAATTCTGAATAGGCTCACTCCTTTTTCCATGGTGGAAAATATACTGTCACAAGTGAAACGTGGGAATATATTATGATTTTCTGCCTACTCCTTCCTGGATATACAGGCGTATTTTTATGTTATATTTGACATTTTGTCGCATTGTAAATAAGACATTCGAGTCTGATATAAAGGTAATTAAGAGATATCCTTTATGAATCAAAGTAACATTTACAATGTATCAGACAATCGCTTGTTAATTTTCAAAATATTCATTACGACTAAACAATTATATGGAAAAGTATGCCGTCACTGTGATATTGTACAAAACTCCAAAGCGCGAGCTGCAAACGGCGGGAGCTCATGAGGAAGGACCTCGTACAAGTCCGAAGTTAGTCGGTCCATCCTGAAAAACGTACGTGAGTTAAGCCGGCACATATACAAACAAAAGCACAAAGATCCAAAACGTACCAGTAACAGTTAGCGTGAAGAAGATTTTTTTTTCTTTAAAGTGTTACGCAATGAGTCATCTTCGACACTATAGTGAATGATAGCCGTAACGCATGGAGCTGATTTTAAACTCTGTTACAATTGCACTTATTTAATAAATAAGGCTTTATAAAACAATGTTATTCAACATAAGCAAACTTTGCATGTTCCATAATAACGCATAAAGCGACACTCTGTAATTATGTTAGCTGTTGCTTAAATTTGAAAATGGAACATTTGTATTTCATCTAATGAATATATTGAATGGGTCTTTTCAATATCAATGATAAATTATGTACTATAAATATGAAATCAATAAATCACGTTATCGTCAACATGTATATATGTAAAATTCACATTACATAATGCAACAAAATATAGCAAGATAATATTGCAATACTCAGCATATACGTACATAATCTGTCAACTCCGTCAACATAATCGTTGCCTATAGGACATTTGTCGTAAAAACATAATAGGAAAACGTTATTTCCTTAAAAGCTATGGAACATGCACAGAACGAATAACAATTTTAACAATAAGACGGAATAACAAAGCAAACAACGAAAATTACCTTATCCAGTACATCGATAATGTACGAGAAGGTTCATAACAAATCCAACGTATTCAATAAAGACCATACAATTACTATCTCGTCAATTCGCTGATATTTTATTACACTCGGTTTAATACCTTATAAACTGCATTACAAAACCTTTCAATATGAGAGGAGACCCGTATTCCAACATTGGAATTATAATGGATCGATTATTATTATTATTTACAAAACCTTACAAACTGTATGAATACTTCATAGAAAGTTTAAAATACTGCTTATCGCGTAAAGTTATCAAAAATGTTTATAAATTTAACATGACTTCTCTCCGAAGAGGTAGACAGAGGAGTGCAATACAGGCCCACACTACTACGCCTTTACACCATAGCAATAAGCCATTTTTAACTAAAAGTAACTTTTTAATATAAGCCGGAGGACTGTTTTAGTTAATTGATAAGTACGTCATTCATTTTACAACAACTAAACAAAAACAAATTATGAACAACTTTACAAACTTACAAACGTGTTCTTAAAGAATAGTGTACTATGTAAGTACATATTTTTGTTTCTTTGACAAATGATGTATAATTTCTTGGCTGTTTAATAATCCATTAAAATATAGTACATTGTTTTTTTTCTCAAGGTGAAATAAAAGATGAAGGCCCCCAGATATATGTTATAGTTAAAATTGGATGTGAAACCGTCCTCAATATTTTCTGCTTACACCGACAGTAAACTGGCACAGAACGCTATTTTCAATTTAATTAAGTATATTATCCTATCAAGTTTTTGACCAATTGCTTTGTTAATGTCATAAAGAATAAATCAATGAAATCAAATTAACTTAGACATTATTCCAAGTTTATTTTCGAGGTGAGGCATACGTTCGACACAATGGTTGAAAATATTGTCCAGTATTTTACATCAGTATCAGCTGAGCTAAATGACGTCATCAAACGTCGATGTCATGATAATATTGCACCTCTCGCACACAAATAATATAAATATATAATCAAATGGATAAAATTATCAAATAGTTCAGTGTATGTGCTCTATATCATCTTACTGTACATTGTAATTAATCTATGTAGAATATGGACGTTATAACATTTTTGTAAATTATTGTTGGCGGTTTATAAAGTCTGTAATGTTATTTTTTCCTTACTACACCTATTGTACCTTCATAATTACTATTGTGTGGAAATTGTAGGTACAATATGAATTAAAATTGACAGTCAAAGTTATTAGCGACATTTCATCATGTTTGTTTAGGTGTACTCCAAATTTTAACATAGATCTGAAAAAAATCCGTTATTTCGATTAATTCTGATTGTTATTTTTTTACGATCACTTAGTAGTTAACTCTACCATGAAACAATTATTAGAATATTCTATGTAATAATCAACAATTTAATTAATATAAAAATGACACTAAATAATAATAAATTATAACTGGACACATTATTCAGTTATGTTTATAATTGCTGTAGTAAATCAAAGTTACAAAACCTCCATGACACCATGTCACGACCAATCTCCAACCGAACGTGTCCAATGCCACCAATTAACATAGCCAACTCGTTAACTCATAACTAGTACGTTTACAGTACGTTTCTATTGTTTAGCGTAGATACAACATAATGGTGTGAATTATCGTACTCTTGCACTATATAGTTACATTATTGTTTTTACACCTATCATTGAATGTATATCTGCGGTAACGTTCAGTTCAGATTTATGTTTGTTTTCCGATAAAACCGGTAACTACGATAAATCATCGATGTATTCATTCATTATGCGCTGTCAACGGCGGGAACTAACGAGATTTACGTGTCAAAATGAGAAGTGGGAATAGACAGAGTAAATCCTTAAATCTTAATAGCTTAACGTATATAGTTTTGGTTGTCTTGACCTTCACAGGAGGCGATAAGACTGCAACGCCGCTATCTCCTCCGCGCGTATCTCGCAACATGGCTACGACGATTGATCGTGCGCCTAATTTTATCGCCGCCTATTTGATAATGATATTAAAATACGCTTACACACTCACACGGTGACAGCTGGGGATTACCATTGCTACACGGATGGTGTTCACTTGTTTGTTTACATGTGATCTGATGGTATACATTGTTAAATTGTCTTACAGTATTTACATGTAGAGAAATTATTACTTTAGTATTTTTGGTATAAAAAGTATATATTTATATGTGGAGACGTTCTTGGTAAACGTAGCGTAGGCCGCCCTCCAGCTAGGATGAGTGATGATATACGCAAAGTGGCTGGCTGTGATTGGATTCGAAGAGCTGAAGATCGAGTTCAGGGGCGTGCTATTGGAGAGGCCTATGTCCAGCAGTGGACGAAAGTAGGTTGATGATGATGATGATGATATATATGTATATAAATATATATGTGGTTTATCAGGTTTCTAACTAGAATATGATAACTGTCATAGCACGGGCTTTGCCTATTTTGCAATAAGTAGAGCGTGGGTTGAGGTGTTTCACGATATTTATTTGTTGTTTTACAGTTTTAATTTATTTTATCTTCTTTCCTGCACATAATACATACTTCGATCTCATTTTTTCGAACTTACTATCGGTAATATTCACCACTGCAGTTCGTAAGTATGTTATATTTCATATCTTAGATAGATTTTATTTTTTAAATGTTTTTACCGATCCATTTATAATTCCACTGTTGGAATAGTATGCCACGCTGGCCAAGTGCGGGTTGGCAGACCCAATTATTAATGTACTTTTTCAATTACATTAAATACCCAGAAGGAACAAAGTTTTTCATACACAAAGACTACAAGCCGTTATGATTTTGAAAGCTCAAATTGACCAATGTTAGATCTGAATCATTATTATTGATTAATAAATTAAATTCATATATTTTTTCATTCCTTCCATTTCATCCAGCCAAGTTTTTTAATCATACTTTAATCTGACAGCGGCATTAAGGGAAACGTTGCAAAGCTTATAATATTTAAATGTCACTGTCACTGTCAATAATTTGTCAAATTGTCTAAGTATTCTTTTAAATTATACTACGAAGCTTTTATTTACTTATACTTTAGTTGTTTTTATTATTGTATTGTATTTATAAACAGACAATAATTACGACAATTCATATTGTACAATGACAGGTTTCTTTCGGGATTAACAATAACTTGCAGAATTATAAAAATAATTAATGATGGTACATTATAAATCGTTAATATTTGTATCAGTTTCCATGACATCTAATCTTGAACGACTCTATATTTGTCACACTCAACACCGTAATTATATCAACTGTTTTTAACGAAAGCAATGTTATCCGTTATAATAAAAATGACGTGGACATAGCAGTATACTGTTCAAACTCTATTAATCCATCCTTTTGCTGACGTCGGCCAGCTGATGTGCGTGTAAGCCTTTGAGCTCTCTGTCCTCACTTTAACGAAGCGCCTTGTAGGTCATCCATCTTGAATTCAAACATTTCACGATAATTAGCCAGGTAGTGTACAGGTGTCGCAATTTTGATGGAATATTTCGCTTAGAGATTCTACTACATATTTTTAATAGATAAAAACCATACGTAATTTTGTATCTGCTCTAACTGTACATAATCAATCTAAACAAGAGATAAATGATTGACAGTAATAACTGATTGCAATAAAAAAAGGCCGACTTGATTTTTTTTCTTTTAAAACCTTTTTATAACTATTGACAGTCTCGTTGATCGAGTGGTTGCAAGCGCGAAAACTGATCGAGAGGTCCTGGGTCCGATTTCCGGGCGCGGGTACTATTAGACGTTTTCTTTAGATTTTCTAGTGGTGGCTTGAGATCTGGATCTGTGCCTGGTGCATGGCAATAAGCTCACCACCTATTCCTTGGTGGAACGTACATGCAATTGGTGAAATCAGGAAGTGTACTGCACTCCTCTGGATATTCCCTCGGGAATCACAGGTCTACTATTACGTTTGTTCTGTTAAAATTTAAAAAAAAACGATAAATCAGTAACTATATGGCCAAAGTTTGATACTACCATTCACGTACGTATGAATAATTATTCAATTTGGCGTGTTTTTTAAATATTAGAGAATAACGAATTACACATCTGGTAAATGCATTCTCATGTTAGTTCATAAAAAAGTACACGTGGAAACTTCTAGAATAAATATCATCAAAAGAATGAACTGTCTACAGTTACATGTTATATTGAGCAGTAGAATAAATAAAAACGAAACCTGTGTGCAATTGTGCAACAACCGAAATACCTACTGCGAAACATCGCACACTATTTACAATTCTCGCCTCAAACACTTATCCCAATGTAAACCATAGTGACACGTTAATCTGATATATTTTTCACAAACATTTACATTTTAATTCAAGTGGCAGATTGTACCAAGTATTATTCGTTCGTTGCCATATAAAAATACTTTTTTTCCAAGCTGAATGTAACACATATATATTCTATAAAATAAAGTATTAATGATAACCAAAACTTAAATTCACGTAAATCACAAATAACTACGCTTCATTGAAGGCGGCCGTAAAGTTACAACAGATAATCGGCAAACTAATGTAAATATGGGTTTGCTACACTCAAATTCCAAGTAGTTTATCAAGGACCGGTTAAGTCTATACAGACAAATTTCTTCGATGTGTTTGTAAACGGCTTTACTTGTGTGAGTGTGAGTACTTCGAGATCCGGTACATTCATAGCTTCTCGTGAAGCTAATGATATATTCATAATTTGATAGATATGCGTGACTAGCATGCAAAACAATAATTAAGTGGAAATAAGTATTGCTAGTCGCGACGGTACCCCATCGCTGGGTACCCGGCTCAACGACATGCTATATACAGTGCTTAAAGTATCAAACGGCATTAGTAAACGTCAAACTGTCAACAGATGAAATTTTTGGAAATTTTAGACAACCAAACGATACCTCGACTACGTCCATCTATTTATCAGGAAATTATATTATGTCTCGACATAACTCACTTGTGTTTTTTTGGGATATCTCAACTAGTTTCGGACCTATTCGAGGTCCTTCTTCAAGAGGTCTCGTCGACCGCAGCAAGGTCGCAGCGGAGATGTCGCAGGTTCTAGTCGAAGGTATAGTATAGTACGCCGGTACATACATAGTTAAATCATGTATATAGACACTCAAGAAACTTTTAATAGTCCTAATGAAAGTTTTTGATGTGTCTAATTTTAATAGATATTCAGGAATCATTTGATAATCCTATTGAGCGGTCTTAAAAGTGATTACACAAGAGAGGGTGGGTTAAGATAACATAGCCCACAGATTCCTGTATAAGAAATCAACGCAACCTATTTTAGTAAGCAGCCTATTTTTGTTGCAGACCTCCAGACGAAGACACCGCCTCGCATGAAAGTGACTGCGACGAAGAAGAAGAGGATGCGGAAACCGTTCACCTAAAACCCAGGAGGCCCTTTTGGGCTAACAAGATCCAGTTCGTCCTAGCCTGCGTTGGTTATTCAGTCGGCCTCGGAAATGTGTGGCGTTTTCCTTACCTGTGCTACAAGAGCGGAGGAGGTGAGTTAACGGCCATTAAATATCGTGTAGTGTTTAAAAATCGCCCACATAGATGTCATATATTTTACAGCTAAGAATGTTGTGACATTGAATGTTGTCACATACATACCTATCAACTGTGGTTGATAGGTATGTATGTGTATTCGGTGAGCCCCAAATTACAATTACATAAACGTGACTCTTAGAATCGTGATAAATAAATTTGCTATGATTAACTAGAATTTCAATGTACAATTCCAAAATAATTTCTGCACGAATTTCACAGTTGTCATCTAATGCTAAATACTTAAGTTACGTATACTTTATGGCCAATAACAAATATGACTGGCGCAGCATTGTCGCGTGGTAAGTTAGTCTGGTATAATTTGTTTATCA
>DWFT01000654.1:0-11082 GCA_018246795.1 Microceris patrobas patrobas
GTGAGCGGCGGATGAGCCGCGCGGTGTGCGGGGGCGGTTTATCATCATTTTTGATGTATTACTAATGTTGTGTTGAGTTGTGCAATTGAATCAGCCAACATTCCGAATCTCCGCGGACGAAGTCGCGTGTAAAATCTAGTAATGATATAATACATTTTCAAGATTTTGTTAGCGCATGGCATTGCGTCCGGAAAAGGCAGGTTTTTATAAATGTATCACAACAAAAACCTCACTAGATTTGCGACACCGAAAAAACTGCGTGAGTTAACCTACTTTCTCCGCGCACTATTTTTGAAATCGATGTTTCGCAGATGCATCCTCGGTTACCGTTTTGTGTGGTTTACGATGCAACCGGGTCGAAAGAATTCCGAATACATTATGGATTTTATGTGTCATTCCATTTTGATGCGTCCTTCATGTTTCGGAATTGATTTGGTTGGGTGACGATACAATTAGTGGTGTCATGAAAAAATCTTTTATTAAAAACGTTGGTTAATTAGTTAATTGCTCGATGTGTTCCAAGCTTTATGCATTTTCTTATTGCTTGATGTGTTCCAATCTTTCACAATTTGTTGATAAATTGGTGTGTGCCAAGCTTTATGCGTTGGTTAAATAATCTGATGTGTGCCAATCTTTATGCTTTAGTTATTAATCTAATGTGTACAAAACTTAAAGCGCTAGCTAATTGCTTCATGTGTTCCAAGCTTCAAACATTAGTTAATAGCCTAATGTAGACCAAGCTTTCAGGATTAGTTGATAACTTGATGTGTCCCAAATTTTGTTTTAGTTATTATCCTGATGTGTCCTAAACTTTATGCTTTAGTTATTATCCTGATGTATTCCAAGCTTTATGCGCTAGTTAGTAACCTGGTGTGTCCACAGCTTTATGTGTTGGTTAATTATCCGATATGCCACGTTGTGCGTTAGTTAATTACCATGTGTCCAAAGCATTATGACGCCGGTGTGTTGAAAGTGATAGTTTGACCATTCACATGAGTCGTACGCGACCGTCCATATCCGTTATTGTGTTGTATTATTAACGGTTGTCGAATTGTTACTAAATAATATTCGAATAATTTTGGAAACCATTAAGTTTAAAATGTGCTTTTGGTAGTTCATTCAGCGATTTCTTCATGACCATTGTTTTACTGCTGATTACGGGTTTTCTTTTCGCATGAGAAGGATTAAGAATGGAGTCTGCCACGCTGGCCAACTAGCTTTTCTGCTGTTATAAAAGGTTATTAAATGTTAACAAAAAAAATGTTTACTAACGAATACATTTGATAATATTCTACAATTTGTGATAAAATGTTACCTTACAAACGTTTAATATCGTTTTTGAATGTTTTACACGGGTAGTGTGGAGGCAACATTAGATAATATTGTGGACAACTTTAGTGTTTAGTTTTGCTGGCAATGATTTCCGTCACGCTTCTAGTAAATGTTATTTGATGTTATAAACATAAATTTAAGTCAGACGTGCAGGTCAGATCTAAACCCGAGACCTCCGTGTGGTTGAAATGTAAACCATTAGGCTTTTTCTGATATCTCATTGAAATACGGTTACCTGAAGAGGCATACTCTAAAATTCAGCAACTGGAAAACGTAACACGCAACATCACACCTGTAATCCCCAAAGGAGTAGGCAGAGGAGTGTAGTACACTCCACGTTTCACCAGTTACGTTTAAGTCCCACAATGGAGTAGGTGGTGAGCCTATTGCCGTACACCGGGCACAGAAACTATTAATTTTAAGTTGGTTTTTCGAACAAGTTTTTAATGAAAACTTTGCTTACGAGTATAATATCAAAATTGATAAAACAAAAGCTAAATACTCCCCTCACTTCTATTTTTAATATAACTTCGTTTCACTAATTATTCAATGTTGTCAATGTTATCTTGTCATCGAAAAATAAAAATGCATCTAAAAAACACCAAAAAAATATGTGAAAAGGAAGTAATTAAAATTTCTGTAAAAAATAACAATTGCTGACCTTGAGCACGATATCCTTAATGCTCAGAGCATTATAGTGCACGCTACCAAATATATTGAGCAAATAATCCTGTCACCTTACGAACATTGCTTTTCCGGATTTACAGAGTTATATTTTCTTTATTCAGAATGCAATTTTTGTTTGTGTCATTAATGTATGTAAACTACAAAGTGGTGACTAGCGCGACATAACATCGAGACCTTAGTGTCTATTCCCGGTTTGAGTTGGGTTCAAAGTTGGTTTTTCTAACTTGAATTTCCCAGTCGTATTTTTGAGTCTGGATTCTTGCTCGTTGTATGGAAATAGACTCACCTCCTATTACTTGGTAGGATGCAAACGTACTCGTAAATGGTGGAACGTGGAAGTGGATCGTACTTTTTCTTGGAATAATATTATCTTTAGATTTTTTGTTTGTATTAAACAGGTAGTATCTAAAAGCTAGTTTCAGAATCTGCGAACGATGATAATGATATATATTTTATTTTTAAATGTAACTTGTTTTGAATTTTGTAGTAGACAGACACATAGATAACCCATTTAAATATAATCCTTAAAGTTTGTGACGCAATTGAAAAAAATGATTTACTTATAATCAAAATATGTCTCGCGTCCCAATATGGCGATTGAGTTTCTAACAGAGAAAAGTAAAAATAAATTTATTTATTAAGATATTGTGTGGTGTTCTGTCACTGAATTTTGAAAATGATAATATGCCCGGTGTACTACAAATTACGAGAAAAATGTCGACCAGCCGCACCTGATATGAAGATATGTATGTACATATATATGTATGTACATATATATGTACACTCATATAATAAATGTATGTACATATGTACGAGAAACATGCAGCTATTGTACACGCTCTAAAAACATCTGGTCCAGACTATAGGCGGCATTGAAAGAACATAATCGAAGTCCTAGTATCTACTATCAGCGGGATGAATCGAGGCGCATAGCTTGACCCAAATATCGGGCAGGGATCTATTTTGGAAAGGAGCACAGTAGCTGCATTCGCCGTGGCCCGCCATGGTGACCCCGTTTTGTTGAGAACAAGTCCTTTGTTTGGTATGTCTCGACCGAATAATGGCTTCTGTATTTGGATTATTATTATTTGATAGGACAAAGATAGGTTTGGAGTTTGGACCTATTCGCTAAGCGACTTTGTCCTTACTGTTTTCTTTATAGCAAATTAAATCTCCTAGGGTTAAATAAAGGCATTAAAGATATTTGTGACATTTCAGAATTAGTTTTTTATATATTCCGATTAATAGATCCTTCGAGTTACCGTGAGACAAGTAGAACAATTGTATTCCCTCTTCCCTCAGTAAATATTTTGTTGAAAATTTCTAACACGGATAATGGGTCAGACTGGAGCAGACGTCAGCAGTCTTCTAATAATCTTACGGTAAACAAAGAGACCGGCATTTTAATGTTTCCTAATGCACGAAAACTTTAGTAAAAAAATTGTCTTCTGTCCAAAAGTCGACGAGTAGCTTAACCTTACATATCATTTTCTATCTTTAACCGCATCAGTGTTGCGAGCCTTTTTCTTGATTATTATTAAAATATGTAATTATCGTGCCATTTTGAACCATGTCAAATAATTTCCTTAACTATGTCATATAATTGTGTGATCTGAATAATTTAAAAACGTAACATCACGCCTGTATACCCCGAACGGTTAGGGAGAGATGTTAATATGAATAATTCTGAATAATTTTATCAACAAAAATGCCTGTGATTCAATATAATTTTGTAAGGCTTCGTAAGTTATTAAATGTTACTCTATCGCTTTTCTAGATTTAAGAAAAAATTGAGATTTTTTGCAGTGTTTTGTTATTTGCTGTTGCGAATTGTTCTTAGAAGGTATATCTTATGGTATCTCGAATTATTTCGGACACGATTTCAAACGAACAATACCTGTATATCTTATTTTCATATAGTTTTAACCACTTAACACTAATCGTAAAGCAGGCGCCTTAAATATTTGAATTTTTTTCCACTTACTTCGTATTCATATTTCATTTATATTATTTATTTATTTTTTATCATTTTGTTTATTTTTATTTATATTAATTTTTTATTCGCATAGGGTGCCATACACAAAGCATATACTTTAACTGTTCCTTGAAACCGAGTTACTTTTTTAATGTAAATTTAATCAAAATTTCATACATGCTCTTCAGATTAAAGCACATAAACTGACAGACGAACAGACGCAGCGGGGGACTTTGTTTCTTCCATGTTTTAATATACATGCACAGATTGGCCGTGTTATATCAATTTGCGTTTAAATTTTTGTCATGTTTCTAAGATCATCGAGAATTCATGTAAATGTCAGGGTCGGTGGGTTGTTCGATGGCAGGACCTTTGAATATAACAACTGGTTTTGGAGCGTTCATTTTTTTGCTCAATTTACTCATCATTGGTACGACGTGGCACGTACTAGAAATGTATGATAAATTCATTGTTATAATTTTGCACCTTACGCAACAATTGCAACTGCTCGCTATGTATCATGGGTATATGTTGTATGTTATAGACCTGCCTTTTCGTAATAAAATTGCGGATTGCATAATAAGAGTATTTGTTATGTTTACATCTATGATTAAGCCATTTCGCTTCCCCATACGTCGAGCTGCGACGTAATTGATGTCCCGTCTCGGTTTACGAAGAAAAAATTAATCAGCAGTCTCGAAGTAAAAATCTTTGAACTATTATTATTAACCTGTTTATTTTTACGTTTAATAATCTTATATTCGTTTAGTTTGACGTAATTATGCAATCAATGTTGAAAAAAGCAATTCGAAGGTATTCACGAATACATAATATGGTCCTTAAACGTGCCGAATCTGAAAGGTCGCCATTCCGTCGATCAGACCGTATTGTCTTCCAGTTGCCAACGCAGGTGGATAATTGATCGGGCAAACAGCGAGGCGGCGGAATTCGGTGAAACCGTTACGCAATGCATTTTTTAGGGTCTAGAGGGGGGTAGTCAGCGCTTTTCAGAAATTACAGCGGGCGGGAGAGGGGTGCGAACGGCGGGATATGACGTTCGATTTAAAGGGTAGGCCGGGGTGGGCTCCCCCGGCCGCGGCTGCAGGGCTGTTGACGGGCGCTCCGCGCGTGCGCCCTTGCAGCGGGCGCCCGCCGCCGCCCGATTTCCGCACGAGCGTTGACAGTTCGTCCGGACTTACTTCCTCGAAACCGCGCGTCCGCGGCTGTACTCCGGGCACTGCGAGTCCCGCGCCTGGCCGTCAGCCAACCTGCACCTCGTGTACTTTGCTCTGAGCGTTGACGACGCCGATGGCGGATTGATCACACGATACTTCATTATACGTAAGTACAGCCGGCGATGTTATCTCTGCACGCGTCGCTTCGACCCCAAAAATTGCGCTCCTAATCGAATTCTTGGATGGTGCCCTACGGTCTAAATTGGAACTAGAAATCTTCCACCTTGCCACGGTTCTCAAAATATAGGCCGCTCCAAGATTTTGACAAGTGGTGTACTAAAGTGGTTTCGTGTTTTTATTTAATGTTTTCTGTGTTGTTTTTGTTGTGATATAAATATTTCGTGTCACTGTTTACGATGAGGATATTTTTGTTCTTAAAAAATTCACCCGGCTTTTGTTTTAGTATCATTACATTATTCTTGTGTTATATGTTACATGTGTGTGCGTGGTGTAATCGATGTATATATAGAAATTGTACTTATTGTTAGCAACGAACTGACAACGCAAGCAATTTCTTTGTTTTTCCGTAAGTTTATTTTGTTTAATTCACTATTTAATTTTATAATTTGTATGTTTGTTTTAATTTGTTATAGACATTTTAAAATTTTATTGTGAAATATTTATTTTCCTGTATATTAAATTTTGTTCTTTATTTTTTTTATTATTTATTCCTCTTTATTGTTATTGTTATTCCTTTTTATAATTTATAATGAATTACTATTACTACTTATCCTTAGTTTGGGCCTACACATCTGTAATTAAATGTTGCATCTCAAAATACTAAAAAAAGCATGGCTTTGATTGTGATCTATATTTAAAATAATAGATAAAGAAATCTGATTCCATTTTTTTTCAATGCAGTAACGGCATTTTTGATTAAAAAGCTGAGTAAACAACGTGGATGCTCAGATATATCTAAAGGTTAAAGGTCGATTTTAGGGAATAAAAATTTCGAAAAAAATGTGACGTCACGGGTTTGAACTTAATTCGATTTCTTTTGGCATATATTTATAAAAAATATATGTTTAAACCATTTAAAATATATCTTCCTATATTTTTTATATGGCAATAAAAATACAAAGGCAAAGTAGCCAATGTCTAAAAAAGAAATTGAAATTTGTGTGGCAGTAGATATGGCTTTTTTTAAGTCATAATATTCTAAAATTGCTTAGTTACAGCCAAACCACGAATTGGACGCGGCTTTTATTACACACGCCGTTTGTTATCGACTACGGTTATTTATCAAGTCAGATGCAGAAGTTTGGCATTGAACGGGCAGTATTTACGCATGCGCAAATGTTTATCCAGCTGTAGAGGCTGGAAAGTCGGCCGGCGCACGGGTAATTTTGTCAACGCACTTACACTCGTTCTAATTGGTTTTTGGGATTTTCGCGTTATCTATAGCGCGTGGGATGTCGCGACCATTATATAATCTGTGCTTTCTTTTCACAATCGACAACTGCGATTTGTTAAAACTTAAAACTTTCTGGAAATCAAGGTGCTTACTAGAATTATTTGCGTTTTCTTGACGTTTATTTATTGACGTTATTATGATGTATATTTTACTTTAGTTAATTTGATTCCGAAGTTTAAAAGTACCCTTTTCACGTCATTAAGAAGGCCGCGAAGCGTTTACAAAGAACGTCGCTAGTTGGCGCCTCTTGTAATAATGGCTGCGTTCAACTATATAGCCCACTTTAGTCGTGTTTGGTCGTGAACTGCCGAATCCAATTAACATACATTTTGGAAATTCATTGTCGCTCATAATAAAATCAATCTCACTTCTTAGTAGCAGCGCACCGTTAAACAATTGTAAGACGGTAAATGTCCATTTTTTATTGTTCAATCATTGATAGTTCAGTGCATTGATTTAATAGGTAATTGATACGGTACGATTGATGTAGTACTAGGTTTCGTTTTGTTCGCAAAAACGGTTGTTGTGTTCAGTTCGGAGCATTGACATGTACTAGCACTTAAAATTGCTTTGATTTCTTCTTGTTATCATTGATAGGTCGTTTTCAATTGTAGCAGTAAAACTTACTTTTTTCGACTGCAGTACATTGATACAGATCACCGCTATCGGTTGATTAGGAATACTTCGGGTCATAAATGACATGTAGTAAAATGTATTTTCGGTGTTAAAACGTTCTTTATCCGACTTCTAGGTCTAAGAACTTAACGTTATATCAATTTGTTGATAGTATGCTACGATGCAGTGTGATAACAATGATTAGATAACCCTACAAGAATTTTGTAAGCCCTCTCCCTAATACAGGGTGATTGTTCTTGTACAAAAATCAAACCTAACCCATCGAAACATTCCCCAGCTCAATCTTTAAGAATGGACACAATAAATGACAGTTGAAAAAAAATTCTTAGTAAGTTTAGTGGTTTGAACAATCTTTATATATTTAAAACTGAAAATGTTCATTAAGTTGAGTAATAAAAAGTAACCGCAAAAGTGAATTGAGCTTTAATAGTTCTATGTTAATAATTAAACGCGTAATATGAAACTATTTTCATTTGAGGTTAATGCATATAACAAACAACCTCGCGACGTCACAGTTCTCCTAATTTGTTAGTGTAATTAAGCTTAGTTTTAAAATTAATACGATTTTTTATATAACTCATAACATAATATATTTATATTTTGTTATCATACCTTTGACTTCTTTCCATAATATGAAGAAAACTTAGCAAAAATATTTTAGCGGAAATTATGTATGTAGCACACTCAACTTCCGTAGGTACATCACGATCACTTTAAAAGGTTTCGTATAATTTGTTTTAGTTGTTATTGATTAAAAAAGAGTTTTTGATAAGTTAGGACATAGAAGAACTGTTAGTGCGAATATATTACCACGCTAGTGTCGAGAGAGCATTGATTTAATTGTTATCAGTTAAAAATCAAGTTGAATTAACAATTGTTGTATTTTAAGACATAAGGCGCTTAGGGCAGCTACACACTGGCATATCTCCAGTTGAAAATTCACCTTTCTTGGCATATTTATAATCAATCAATGCAACTTTTTCTAGTGTGTAAATAGCTTAAGCTTTTCCTTATATTTCTTTATATTAGGGAATTTATAATATATTTGACGCTATTTCAATTTCTTCTTTATTGTATACTTATTAATGTCCTTAAGCTTCAATGATTATGAGTCGAATGTACTTGTCCTATTTTCAGCTGATTTTTTACCTAAAAAAATTGTTCCAAAAATATATCCACGTCCTATTTTCTACCATCCTGTGTTCTAATACCGAAACGTTATCAGAATTCACGTGGCCTTGCTAATGTTGATAAGAAAACAGAGTCTCTATTGAAATTTGTTATTGTTCTTTTAATCATTGCACATTTTATGTACATGTATTGTGTACAAGTACCTTTAGGATTGTATACACATGTAAGTTTACAAAATGGCATGCATATATTATAATCGTATCTGGGATAAAAATTTGAAATTCAAAATGTGATCCACTTTTCCACTGAACGACCTTTTAAGGTTGACCTGGCTTGAATTCAATCGGACTGAATATATTCAAAACGGAAGGTTAGTTTTTATTGTTAGAAAAGTCATAGTTGGAATAAATAATACTAATGACGTTATGACAAAAGACCCGTTCAAGGAACGAATGCGAAAATCCGAATGTAGAGTTAACAAGATCACGTGTCCAAGGTAGAGGGGTTTTATGTATGTATATTAATCTATAGAGCTGTAAATGATAGTTATTACATACTCGTATCTCTTGTTTCTCAAAGCTTACAACCGATATACGAGAACATTTGTTACCAAGTGCATTTCCTTGTACCCAGTATAAGGTTTTATGGTGCTTTTAAATACCAGCTATGTTTCATATAGCACTATTAAAAAATACCTAATCAATTTACACCACTTAGATTAGAACGTTTTTAGTTTAAGTATCAAAAATAATAATCGAAATTTCAAAGGTATTTTTATATTCTATTAAGTCAACTGGAACTGAGGATTTGAAAATGTTTCACAAGCCATATAATTACGAGTAAGTAATAATAAGCTTCGTTAAGAAATAGTTTTGTTAAACACGTGACGCATATTTCTACACATAAATCTGAAGGTTTCTCGTTAGCCTGGAAGCCTTCAAAATACCTATACTCATACATATTACTATTATCAATGACTGACTAATTTTTAACACGTCATAATATACCTTATAATAGTACCTCATTAGAAAAGTAAAAAATACGTCATAAGTATTCTAAGAAATCAATATTTTTATATAAAATTTGAATTTTCTTAACATACGATCGGCGGGCGACCCACAAATTAAACGTAAAATATGCGGTTCGCCGAGGTCGTCCAAATTTTACGACTCAATTGATCGTTGCATGTTTGTTTGAGGCAATAGATTGTGCAATATTGATATGTCGTTGAATTGATATTGCGTCCTTTGCGTGCGATTCATGGAGATCTGTATGACAGCTTTCCGATCGCCGTGCGATCAGTTTTTCAAGTGCAGTGATTGAAAATTTTATAATGTATTGTTAAAGTTGCTTTCTTATTGAAATGTTTTGCAAATTAATTCGTATTTATGAAATGTTAATTAAATGATTCAAAGAAAAATGAGTCTTAATGAATCCTAATTCATTGTAACTACGAGTATGGCCGTAAAGCGAGTTGGAAATTACAGATTATGTTTAGAGAGTTACAACAAAAAATGACTTTTATGAAACTGTAGAAGAATTAATGTTAAGGAACGTTTCAAAAATTACATAAAAATTGTTTTTTGAAGATTTGTGTACATATCAAATAAAATATATATACCTACATCAATATGAAGAGAATACAAATAAAACTAAAATTGAAGGTAACGTTTACCGAAGAACCGTAGCACTGAAAAGGTGAATTTCAAATCAATTTCCAAGTTGTACGGCTACCGGAGATTTTAGTTGAACAACTTCGTGAAAGTATAAGGACTTACTAAATATGTACCCTTGTAATGGGACCGCTTTATTCCAGAGTCGGACGTTTTTCAGTTCGTTTATGGCGTTGAAAGTTATATGTATGTACCGTCAGCTTCGAGTATTAACTAATATTGTGTAATATTCTCATAATATTCTCGTAATATTCTCGTAATATTATTTTATTTGCGACAAAGCTTTAATTATTCAATTTCAATTGTTTTAATGTTCTCTCTATCATGTAATAATGTAAAGATTGTTGTGTTAAATAGTAAACAGATAAACGAATATATAACAAGGTCCGCGATTGTATTCGTACAGAACGCTAACAAGCCTTGAACATCAACTAGGCGACGCTGCCTATAGTGAACGTATAGGTATATGTGAGGCATATATCGCATAGAGCTCATAGAAGCACTATGAATGCGGCCGCGGCGTGTGCAGAGGCGCTGCAGTGACGGCCGACGAGGGGCGCCGCTCTAGCCGTCTTTTTTTCATTTTGCGTGCGTCTTTTTTTGGCATCGCGAGTTAACCTTGGATTTTTTCATACCGAAGCGCTGCACGTACGCGCGCAAGTTTCGGATAGTCGTAGAACGTCCCCCACTCGACGCGTCCGAATTTTCTGCATTCGGACGGCGTGAGGAGTTTTCGGCGGTCGCATTCGCGAGCGAGGCTCCCGCCGGTTAGGAGCGACGCGGCCGTACCTAGATACTGCGCACTGCGGCGATCGGCGCCAGCGCGCGCTGCAATATGCGGAAGTGAGCACGGACATCGCCCGAGGCACGGTGCTAGTGTTACACGCCAGTGATACGCAGTGAACGCACACTCAGTGATACGAACTATGATATTTGTGCACGGCTCGATAGAGCTCTGATGGTTTTGTATTGACGAATTTAAGGACAGTGGAACTTGTG
>DWFT01000655.1:0-11074 GCA_018246795.1 Microceris patrobas patrobas
CAAAAAGTATAACTTGAATTAATATCAACGAAAAAACTTGAGGTAATATCAAAAAAAAAAATACTGCATAAATAAATAAATAATTATAATTGCATAAGTTATTAAAAAATGCTATGCCATAGCTTTACCGTGGCAGTCCCCGAGTGCCGCATGTTTAATTCTTTTTTTATATACATCCACGCTAAGCATGGCCTCCTGTCAGTTTGTGTACAGTAATCCCTAAAGAGAGGCCTATGTCCAGCAGTGGATGATGACGGGCTGATGATGATGATGACAATAATTGCATAAAAGCATTGAACGCAATTTATTTCAGTTACGACTAAGTTATGAAGATCATAAGGCAGATTTTATATTTATTTATTATTTAATTGTTTTACATGCAAGTCAAAGGATATTATCACCTTTTTTGCCCGAATATTAACCCTTTTATTTTCGATTTTGGACACGGTTTTAGTGATATTCAGAATCAAAAGCATAGCATTACCAGTTTACCGTGTAATCACATTATTTCATAATGTACTAGTTGCACGATTAGATTCCAGTCCTCTAATTTGAATCGATTCCAATTCCTGTCAAGATTCCAATCCAGGATTTTCGAAATAGGACGTCGAAAGTAAATTACTCTCTATTATCAAATCAACTAAATCGAAATAATTGAAATATCTGCCGTTTAATTTAAATAGGCAAATCTATGTCGTTTTAAGCCGCGTCACGGCTTTAAATGTTTTCCATCCAATAAAAGTGATCATTGTTGGATACAGTAAAATAATTGCGCCAAGGAAACTTATCTATTGATTAATTAATTATTAAGTAGCGGACAATTATAGTCATTTCGTGACTACATAGGTAATTGATAAAATGTTAGCGAATGTTTACGTTTTTACATGACGCGACAATGACGTCGCACGCACACATCTGATGTTCAGATCGATAAAGATGTCAATGACTTGTTCAGTTGCCTGTCTGAATATTTCGTGAGTATGGCAGCCGTGATAGCTTATCTTAGTGTTGTAGTATTGTGAGAGTGTATTATGAGAGTGTATTGTGAGAGTGTATTGTGAGAGTGTATCGTAAGAGTGTATTGTGAGAGTGTATTGTGAGAGTGTATTGTGAGAGTGTATTGTGAGAGTGTATTGTGAGAGTGTATTGTGAGAGTGCATTGTGAGTCTGCAGATTCCTCATAGCCCTGATCGGATCATTGATTCTTTTAATGGTTAGTCCACTTATTCTGTGCTTCGTAAAACCATTGGATTAAAAACGGAGGACTGCGAGTTGCGGCAGCGTTAAGAAGAGGTACCTATCCAGCACTTGAAGTTTGTGGACTGATGACAATTTTTAGTTTTGCAAAAAGAGCACACAAAAGTATTAAAACACTCGTTTTTTATAACGATTGATTGTCTTTTCTAAGACATAAAATACAATTAAGCAATTCATATTCGATTTGAAATTGGGGATAGGATAGGATATAGGATACGATATACGATATACGATATACGATAGGATATACGATAGGAGAGCGTTTAAAATCCTAACTAATGTTAACACCTTGTTTGAGATGCCGTCTAAACCTGAGGCTTTTTTGACATGGTTCTTTTTCAATAACGTTTGCACTTACGATAGACTTTTGGTCAGTAGTCATGTCAGTACGTACTCGTAGTTAGTTTGGGGAGCATTGGCTATCTAAACTGTCGGCCAAACCTTCGCCTTCTCCTGATCATCGAACGCCGGTGATCGGTTTTATCTTATCAGAAGAGGCATTGTCGCGATAGTTTCTGATTTAAAAACTCTCGCTAGCCTCCAGTAGCGCTGGTGATCTGGATTGAGCTCTCTCGTTAGGGTGTCCCATGAATCGGAGCGGATCTTGTTTAACTGGGTTTTTACTGTTTCTCGGCAGTACCACGCCAGGCCACGCAACCCACGTCACGCTACCCAAGCCAAGCTTCCCCCACACCGCGTGCTAAGGTTCCGAACTGCCGGCGTGTCATGCCGCACCGTCACCAGTCACCCACAAGCGTTAAAGTGCCGAGCAGATTTGCAGAAGTGCCGCTTAACATTCCAACGGGTTATCGTTCGACGGCAACAAGTGCTTGCCACATGTTGATGTTTATATTAAGAACATAATATACATGTCGGAGACAGTCATTAGTAAGGAAATTAAACATATCGAAGATAGTCACTGACTACCTCGTCGGTCGTGTTGGTTGCAAGTGCGACTGCCGATCGGGAGGTCCTGGGGTAAATTCCCGGGTCGAACACTACAAAAAATTTCTAATTTAGCAATTCTAGTAGTGGTTCGGCGTCTGGATATGTGCCCGATGCATGGCAATAGGCTCACCACCTATTCCATAGTGGGACGTAAACGTAACCGGTGACACGTGGGAATGTTCTACATTCCTCTGCCTACCTCTTCGGGGATTACAGGCGTGAAGTTACTTCATTATTATTAATTACTCAATAATCTTAGCAAAATCTGCAGTCTTGTTATCCACGTATTAACTCTTTAAATACGCTCGTTGGAATGTGGAACATAGTGAGAAAAAGCACATAATAGAAATCAGGATAATATTCTCTAAAACATTTGAACTCTGCTCACTCACGGAAGAACTGCACAGCAGATTAAGCCTAATTAATCCTACTTATTCCGAAAAGAACTTCGTGATAAATAATAATATGATAAATGTCAACGATGATGATAAATTTAATTTTACTACATTTAATTTACTATATTTAATGTACTCGTACTAATTTAAACGTAGTAAAACTAAGCGCATTATTCCCCCGCGTGTAAATCTATAATACAAGGCTAAAGTACAAAACAATTATTTGGCGTGGACAGAGACGTGGAAGTTGGCTACGTATTGAAGTTAACTAAACGCGTAGTGTCACCATTACCTATTTAAATATGTATAGAAGTGCGTCCGACCGTCGTTTTGGTTTCAATCTGGGCGGGTGCCAACTCCGGCCAGCGTGGATGCCAATAACATCTAATAACCGGGTCGGAGTCTTCTGTCAAATTGTCAACGAAACATCTGACGGTAGAAGTGCTAAAATGTACATATACAAACAATCTTACACGCACACACCCACAGGCACATGTGCACGCACACTCGCTTACCCATCCATAGGCACTATCAGCTATACACCTACACAGACACTGACCGACGTAATATTATAATCATAATTTGATCTTCATCGTTATTCAATTGTTTTGTGATTGATGTGATGAAGTTGCGATCAAAATTTACTTATTTTCCTACATTATAGAGGCTTCTAACGCTGAAATGGATTGATATGGATAATTATAGATTTAACGGCACATACCACGTTGTATGCAAACATTGTGCAAATTCTAAGCTATGTAATGGTCAATTAACATGTTCTTGTGGTCATAAAAGTTTTCATAAAAGTGTATCAATATAGGTACGTGTAAACAAACGAAATGTTCAACGTTTATTTATAATTAGGCGACGGTTATATCTAGTTGGGTAACTGCGCGGCTGAGTTCCGCCAAGATCACGATCAAGAACATCGCTGACAAGGTTATTACGAGGCGCGCGGCCGACAGCTGGTTGAGTGCTGTACATCGAGTATTTTGGCCCAAAGCAGCTCCGAACTGATTTATTATGATGCGATTTATTATCCTCCATGGTTTATTTAGTTACGGTTTTCATTCGTTTTGTATTTTTTTTTTACGTGCGATGTATTGTATGTATGTAGATAATTACGCCACGTTCTATTGTATGAGGATGTGCTTTGAATGTTTTTTTTTCGATTTGTCGTTTACAGTACTTAAACTTACAATTACACAAATTGCCGGTTACACGAATAATACATTCTAGAATTCGTCTCTTAACGAAGATGAGACAGATTTCATTAAATACCTACTATTATTTTATTACTGTTATTACTATTTTTATTTATATACGTTATAGTTTTAGTGATTACTATTTTTATTTATATACCTATATAGCTTTTGGCCGCAGCAATTTTTACTTATAATAATTACAATATAATAAATATTGTAATTAACGTTTCAAAAATGGGCGGGTGGGGAGGAGGGAGGAGGACTTGATAGATTGTTAATATTGAAATACTAATTTTTAAGCAGCAGTACAAACAGCAATAACACAGCTATGTATCTGGACTGACCGCCGACGAGTAGCATCGTATGTAGTCGGAACCAGAAGCTATGATCACAAGAGAGAATTCTTCAGGGAAGACCTATGAAATAACCTAAGACAGGCTAATAATGATGATTATAATGATGCTGAGGGAGCTGTTACGATCGTTTTCGTAAGTCCAATAATAAGTATGACAAACAATAAAAATGAATTGTTTTATAAATGAAAACTGCGCGCACTATGATCCGTTGTTATTTTTATTTATTCCAAGCTAAAGATTTGCTCATCTATAAATATATCATTTGATGAATAGTTAAACTGTTTTATATTTTAGTTTTCAAATGTCTCGTCTGCGAATATATTAACTTCCGAATGTTTCAATCACTCAACAAATTAGCGTCACAGAAACTTTCCGTAAGGAAGATGCGAAAAACAAAAAATGGTGTTAGTAGTTATACGGCCTCATTTATATTTGCGGATTACGAATAGAAACTGTGTTACCTACACAGTACTACAAAAATATATGTGGATCTTATGGTACTATAACAAAAACGGTAGTGACTCTATCAATTGAAACAACATTTTCATTATATAAATAATTATGCAATGACGTCATGTAAAATCTGTTGCATTGGTCATAAGTTATTGTGAGGAACAATGAAAAGTAAACGTTTATAATGTTTAATAATCTTGTAAGCATGTTTTATTGTTATAATTAACCCTTTTTACACTCAATATTTGGTTGTGGGTCTGCTCTCTGAAAGAGAAGGTTTAAGCCAGTACGCATTGGAATATCAATCGCTTTGAAGAACATTATGAAAAACATTGATTTTTAATGCAAGTTATACTCGTAGTTTAATCTTAAAAAATGACGATATTTCAAAAGAAAGTAATATGGATCAGTCTTCGAACTTAGGGCCACTGGAACAGAAGGGAAGATTATAAAAATTAGGTGGATTGCATAAGTTTCGGAAAAAAAATTGTGATTACAATAATTTCAGTTCAGTTCCGAATTACTCGGAGTTCAAAAACGGGCTTGCATTTTGGTAGCTGACGATTCAGTCCAAAGTTGCCAACGTAAAGTTATCATGAATTTAGTGTCAAGACCGGTGTATATTTCGGAGTGTATACCGGCCGTTTATTGCGACCCAATTTAAAGTTTTATGCATTCAAGTGACAAACTTTTAAAAACTTCAGTCAAGAGACAAGTTTTCGACGATTACATTTTTTTCCTGTCACAAATATGGCTTTATTTAAAGGCTGCTGGCAGCTGGCTTTTCTGGAATAAAGATCGTTTGTGCTTGCAACGATTACAGTTCGACATGTACCGGTATTGCTTTGAAAAAAGATAGGGATCTTTTGAGATTACGACATACTTCGCTTTACCTCAATGTAGTTCACGACTCGTTAGACGTAAATCGTGTCTGTCAATTTGTACACCACGAGCATACTGTAGCAAAAAATCTTGTGGTTACCAACTTTGCTAACATATAGATATGCATATACTCGTATATTTATAATTAAGATGTTAAAAAAAACAAGTTCATTTAAAATCTAAGTTACCGAGATTACCATCTTTGTAAGCTTTTATAAAGTTTGAATCCATGAAAAGTTCATCTAAACAATGGATTTACTTAAAGCTGAGCTTCAAAAGCGCTATATTGCGGCGAACTAAAAATCTAAGAACTGAAAGATTCGTTAGCGTCTAACTCGCTTAGTACCTGCTTGTAATTCTGATGTAAATACATTCCTATGCATGTACATAAGATGTGTGTTACGCAAGCATAACATGAAGTAGTGATATATTTGTAACACATGTTACAAATTACGTATATTAAATGGCTACACAAGTATTCAGTATTAAAATATTCAGTTCCTTATTTGTATTGTATCTATAATTTGGCTGATTTCGGCTGATTGCGGTATAGCGCAGCCTAAATAGGCACGGCTAAATGCCCTGGCCGCCGATGGGCAGCAGCGTCAGCGGTGCGAAAAGCTGTGCCCTGCGATCTCCAACCCGGATGCCCAGCATGGAGATTACGGGCATGAACCCCCTTTTGGGGAGGCCTATGTCCAGCGGTGGACTGATACAGGCTGATGATGATGATGATCTATAATTTCTATTTTGTCTAAGAATTATGTTAGAGCCCTCATGTTTTCATACCTTTGTGTGTGAAAACCATCAAAGGAGAAGAGAAAAACAAAGCAATGTTTCTTCGCGGTAGAATTGGGTGCAACGGAAGTGTTTTCACCCGTAAACGCCGAACAGAGAGTATTTAAATGCAGCGACGAGACGCAGATTACACACGATCTATATAGTTAAGCGACGTCGGTTGTTTCTGTTTGGTCACTGCTGGTAAAAATGCTTAAATCAGACGGGTGGAGACTGGTAGAGTACACTTCAGGCCTCAAATGACCGTGAAACAAGTGACGTGATTAGGAGAACTAATGGTTGCAGTCCATATCCCATTGAAAAACGTCACATATTTATGACGTTAAAGATGTCACTAATACTTTCAGGAACAAGTATACGCGTGTAGTAGTCATGTAGGTATAGAAAATATCCTCACTTGGTTATTCTAAAATTCCACTGATACATAAACGGGCTAAAAATGAATTAAAAGACAACAAAAAATTTGGTAGTCAAAAATCAGACAAATAACACTTCTGTCTTTTTACTAGCCTTTGATATAAGAAAAAAACAATACTAACTTACTATCAAAAGGCTCGTGTTCGAGTAAATTAGACAATTTACTTGAAATTCGTTCTACCGAATTGAAATAACTTCTTTTGTTCTGTGCGATGTAGAAAAATATATCTTTTTCTATCTCATCCATAATGCAACTGCCAGTAGCGACGACCCTCCAGCCATTATCATAAAAAAGTTGAATGTGAAAATATAGGTAGGAAATATTCCAAAATACTTTGTGAAATAGCCTGATATACGCTGCATTATAAAAATATCAAACCGTTTATTTTAATACTTTTTAAATAAATAAGTAACATAGAGACCCCGTGAGAAAAAACAAATGAAGATACCCACATGTAAACCTAAACAAATTCGGAGTAAATAAGTCACTATAGGTTCTTCCTGAGCTTGTTCCTGACGTCAGAGTATTTGAGTCACAAATAACACGTAAGAAGGGTACTGCTAGGGAACACAAGGGGGACACGTTGTATGTAAATCGTATTACGGACTGAAAACCAGTGTCGTGTTTTAAAATATTTCGCTGAAACCGGTCTTTTAGCTGTAATATTCTGCAGCACAACTTTATATTTAGCGATCTTAAATAAAATAATATTCTATATCACTTTATTTATTTATTTATTTTGTGCACTTTTCTTCTTAGCGTGTCGATGACAAACACGTTTTATAATAAGTCCCTAAATGCTTCTAGCCTAGAATTTTGCCACGCTGACTGCCTCATCACTGGGTCATCCTGTCACCTTATCATATTAGGTTGTCCTGGGTGCAGCTATTAGGGCACGCAGGGCACGATTTAAGGTGGTCCATCGTTTTGTACATTGAATGCTTAAAACTAATCAGCAAATAGAAACTTTGTACAAGGATGTTTATGTTTATATTCTGCCTGCTATTATCCTATATTTTAACTCAATATATAATTTCCTAAATATATCTTAGGTATTTAGTTTTCAAGGGACATCGCTTGAAATTTATATAGGTATTTCAATGTTCTATGAACATGCGAATAACAGCTAAGCATGTTTGTGAGTGTTACCCGTTTTTATATACACTTTCCTGTGTTATATTACGAAAATAGATTTTGAGTTTTCAAAAGTCTAATAGAAATAAAAGTTTTAAAAATATTTTTATTTAATAGCTCGTTCTCAAGTTATCAAGTTAGAGGCTTTCTTTACGGAGTGCACAACGTCTTCGATAAAATATTTGACCATTTATTTGACGATGTATTTGACGATTATATAATATGGCGATGTAGTAATTGGTACAAATTCATTCTTAATGTGTGACTGGTATTGATAAGAGCACATTTTCTGTGTCTTATCATTCTTCGAAGATATCACATCATTAGCAGTTACCTCACATGCCATTATAGTGACTGATTTATCAAATAGTAATAAAGAAATCGCCATCGGTGCCGCCCCTCAGTGCGATTCTCTAATATGGGCCTTGACCTCATCCATAATGCAAGGCGCTACTAGCGACGACCTCAGTCCGAATGCCATAAAGAACATGAACGTCTAGAGATATCCGCCTCGATGTAAAGTTTAATAAGTTTGACAGCGTAAAAATTTCGTATTCAGCATCGGGAAATATGTTAATAAATTTTACTTTCGGGTTTGTTCTTTACGTATTTGAAAAGTTTATTTTCATTGTTGATATTTTGTGAAATAAGATCTACGTATATATAATTAAGTAAATATATTTTTTTCCAGAAATTTCTAGAATATTTCTTTTTTAGATTGTGGTTTTATTTGTAAATTATACCATTAGTTATACCAATAACTTGTACCTAGTCAGAGATACAAAAGTCATCCTAAAGAAAATATCAAGAAATTCGATTCTTAGCTTAAAATATGGAAGATCACCATTTGAGTCCGACAGTCAGACTAAATTCTTTCTGCGTGAATAGTTCTACCATAACCGTAACCGGCTAAATTGTATTTTTTTAAACACCAAACAACATAATACACATTTTGAGTAAAAGAATTCTTATATTTCAGATATATAACTGGATTTATTGGACACTGAGAGTTTTTGTCGATTTTACCTACGAATTTTATTCGGAATGATATTAGATTTAATGTGACGATCGTTTACGAGATGTGATATCTTGCAGTTTAAAGTAGTAGAAATTGCTGCACGTAAAATTGTAAATCCCTGCTTAAGAGTAAGGAAAATATGTTTTGAAATATTAGTAATATCCTAAATTACAACCGTAACTAGTGTTATTCAGAATATTATAGCGTTAATAGAACAACTTTTTGTCTTACGAATTATTTTACGATTACTTCAGTACGTAAATAATTATGGTTACGTTTATTTTTCGTAGTGTCAAACGTTACAAAAACTCTTACCGCGCTCGATGGTCCCCGAGGGACGCCCAAGATCGCGAAGTATTCTACAACGAATTCACTTACCTAATATTTTTTTCAGATCCAATTTGAATTACTTGGTATCGAGAAAATTGTATTTATTCTTCTTATGGCGGTAAGACGACTGAGGATCCAATAATAGCTATGTAAATTTGTATGAAAGAAATTTATATTTTGTTTTATAAATAAGCCATAAGATTATGTATTTGTATACCTATGTGTATAATTGTAAGTGTTAATGGCTAATGGTAAATAAAATCTATTGGAAAACGTTTTATTGTTTTACTTTTGAAAATATTTTGAAAGACAATACTCGATATTGCATTTTCAAAGTAATATACAATTTTATCGGAAGCTTTACTAGGTAAGTATCCGAGGAAACTAAACGAGATAAAATAAGCAATGGCTTTATTCTTGCAGAATACCAAGAACCTTATATTAACAAACTGTTCAGAAAATGGAGGTAAATTTGACATGGGGATAAATGAGGGATTAGGTCATATTAACGAGTATCTCGTAGTTTTGAGTCTATAAGTAAATAATTGTTACATATTATATTGTATATCTTCCTAATGAATCCTTTATTTTAAAAACACCAAGCATAGTAAATTTTTCTGCCCATAAAATACCTAAGAACAGCGTAACTTGTAGAAAAATAAACAATAAATAAAAATGCTTGCAACTTTCGTACGAAGTATACACGTACAAGTACAAGTAGTGAGGAACTTCTCAAAGAAATATAATGATGTTGGTGTGATTCGATAAAGTCTGATTGAAGTTCGGGTCGCGGGATGAGGGATATAAATTGCATTCGAGGGGTAATATAGGGCAATCGGAGAAGTTTTTTCTTGTACCAGCACAAGCGTAGTTTCTTGAATATTTATAAAAGGATTATCCTTTCTTGCCTGTTCGACACATATGTGTCTGACTCCAGATGTTACGTTAGTCTCGTTTTGTTGTCGAGTCATATGTGCTTTACCTATAATTTGTTTAACTTAAGCTTTTTATGACCTCAAGTGTGAAATTATTGTATAGCACATGATCGGTTATAATATACTTAGGATTTATTTTGTCATGTCTGTGAGAATATGCGTGAGTGCGTATACATGACGTGAAATTGAAACTTTCTTTTCTATTCTTTCCCAATGTGTTTCATAATTCTCCTTTAATAAAAAATTTAGTCTTTTATATAACAAAACTGATTTTATGATAAAGAAATCCTATTCCATTAAATGTTGCCATTGCTTTTTTTTAAAGATTAGCTTTATGGTTAGTTAATTACGCAAGGAGTTTGAATTTTATTCTCAAAGAAACTGTAATTTTTTGCCTTGTGATGCATTTTTTATAAGAGGCATAAAATTTTCAAGTGACATTTGAAATATTCATTTCATTTTTTCAGACACAACTCAAAAGTAAGTAATAAAATATATAGATATTATTATTGTTTCATTTGGAAGAAATTTAAAATAGTTTAAGAAAAATAGGATAAAATTGTAATGTATTTGACTTAATATATCAAAAACAATTATTTTAATGGAAACAGGACTCGAATATTTTATGAGGAGTCCGAGTGCACAAAACAAATATGTATTCACCTCCCTTACAGAACAGGGTTTCAAATAAAACTTTTCCTTTACCCGCGTTTGTCTGCGCGTCGACTTTACAACCGCCTTCATTTCCCATATCTGACGCAATGATTGCATTCATCACTTTCTAAAGCCAATAGAAACCTCATTTACGCCAAACCAGGTTTGTTTCAAGCGGGACATTAAAAGTGGCCACACTTTTTTTATTGAGAAATCAATATTCATAGCTTTGAACTAAAAATAAAATTTTCTAAGCTACTTTTATTTTTGTGTGGTATTAATCTTACTATT
>DWFT01000656.1:0-11074 GCA_018246795.1 Microceris patrobas patrobas
GTAAACACTGCGAGGAAACCTACTCATCTTAAGTTCATTTTCTTCATAATGCTCTAAAGCGTGTGAAGTCTGCTACCTCACAATTGGCTGGTAGTCTATTAGTTTATATAGTTCCTACTGAGCAGACTTTTCTTTTATGTCTCCGATGCGTGAATGGAATAACCAAGGATGATGATGTTGAATGTTAAATTTATTTCACACAAAAGTTTAATTTCTTAGTAATAACTAAATATTCTTACTTTGAATATCCTTTAGGGTGGCACGCTTGCAGTGCGGCAGGTCTGGCGTCATCATCGAGCACCAGAGTAGTACGCAGCCCAGCAGCTCTGACCCGCACTTCCATGCTCAAGTAGAACAGCCGAGGGTCTCTGTGTCTCATGCGGAACTTTCCCAGGAGAGTCGCCACCACCTCTTGAGCCCGAGTGCCCCAAGTCACTGACAAGGTCTTATATTCAATGTCCGGACGAAGACAGCGCGCGTACACTTTAATTGTTGTCTGTAAAGAAAACAGTAATTAGCTAAATGAATTTAAATTACATCCTCTTGATAACATTAAAAGCACAGAAAAAAACGCAAATACTCCAATCAATGTAAATAATAAGAAATCCTAAATCTTTCCTAACCGTTAAATAAATTAAGACGATAGTTGTGTCTACATGTACTCTGGAACACACTACAAGAATATGAATAAAATCTGGGAAGAAAATTTAATATCTTTTTAAAGATTATAATTTCCACAAAGTGCAAAAGTCATTAACGCTAACCTCACTAATGCACGCGGTAAAACGAAACAGAAGTATTTAATTCTCGTACACCGTATTCACGAAATGCAATATTTAGAAAAGTAAATCTTCGCACAGAGAACATCAGCATACAATGAAACAATGTTGGTCGGAATTCTCCCACGACGAAGGTGAGACAGTAGAATCGGCGAGCTCGAACAAGCGACACACTATCAAACCGAGTTTCCTTTGCGGTCAGAATTGTCCAACCATAATATTGTGTACATACTGGTATGTACATATTACAGCATTAGTATAGATGAGATTTGTAAAAGCCCCAACGCTTTAACTTAGCTTATGCGAGAAGGTAATCGAAAAATCAAGAAACGGTAAATATAGGAAAAGCAAGACGAAACCTACAAATGAATAGCCAGAAATCATTTTACGACACTGTTTCAGCCAACTTATAAAATATTACTCAACGTATCAGAATGCAAGGATTGCAGAAAATCAGGTTCCCACGCGCGCGCTACCTCGCGAACTTGAAACGCATTATATGTACGAGTATTAATGTGTTTTAAATGCTAATTAATTAATTAACGCGAGCACCGCTAATTAATATTTTAAATTAGGGTAATTTTTTAAATGACAAAGACTGAGAAGACTCACGTGAATGTTATGGGGATGAAACGCAAGACGCATTCGCGGAGCGGGAACCGGCACCGCCATGACGCGTGCGCACGAGTCGACGCGCTGTCGCAACTGACTGCGGAAGCATCGCTCAGCCCTTACACAAAGGGTAAGCTGATATATCCACCCACCTGCTTCGCCCATTGACACGCAGGAAGTAGTTCACGCTCTACTGATCGATAGGCCCCATGCGAATCGGACTCGGTGTGATCACTCGATTTCCATACAATGATTTTTAAAGGTCACCCTCCTAGTGGTGTTGGAGTTAAATAAATCTAAAATATTCAGTCAAAATTCGTCCCAAACAATTTAACGCATGACATTATGATAGGTACGAGTACTACGGTAGACAATGGCCTTAAATCTTTTCATTTTGAATGTCTAACAGTGAAATTATACAAACTTCATTAAGGATGATGACGAATCATTTGGTTTACCTAGTCTTATAAAAAGTGATCTACATTTTAACATTGAATATCAGTTCTAATTCAGTGAAACTTACATGTCAAAAAAACTTGAATCAACTAAATCAACCCAAATTAATACATAGTTTTCGGATTTTCCTAAACACAAACATTATATGTAATTCATTGTAAATCAAGGCGCAGCACTCAATAGCTCATCCACCCGAGTACATTCAAAGTTAGAGTTTTTATTAGCTTGATCTGCCCACAGGAAATTATAATATGTAGTCACATCCCCGCCCGATATCTTTTATATTCAATCCGGAACATAAACTATATCTGTACCCACTCACATCCGTTGGCACGCTTCATCCATTGCATCAGAAAGTCCGGAATCATATTATGGAAATGCAATAAAGAATAGATTCTTAGGAAACATTTTGTTTCCCTTAAGGGCATCAATAAAAGAGAAAGTAACTCAATAAATTTAGTCTCTGAAACGGGTCCGCGCCTAATTGGATTTAGTATCTTGGTTATGTGTCTGTCTACTGTGAATATTAACGTTGCTGCCATTGGAAGGGTTCATAAGATTTTTATACTAATATCAATCTACTCGTATATAGGTCTTGGCCGTTTTCATTTTGAAATGAGACTATGTAAAGGGTTAATGATGATGTACACACAAAAACAAAGTAACGTTAGTTTTGTTGAAATTAGCATCTGCAGAGGCTTCATTTGGAGGAGTAATTTTAACGTTAGCAGACAAATGTTGGCTACTATCACATGGCAGCTGTAGTCCACCTGCTTTCCATACTGTGTTATTAGGGCAAGCGTCTGGCTACAAGGTATCGATTACGACACAATTATCTCGTCGACACGAATCGCGGCTGCAAACTGCAAACGCTGCAATTTAGCAATCTCAATAGCCGCACTAGGTTAGGGCAAATAGAAGACGATGAACGATTTTTGCATCGCTAACCAATTAAATTATTTATAATTAACTTGAGAATGGGAACGAGGATGGTGTGGAACTTATTGATATTTGCAAATATTGTGCCATTAAAATTAAAACAAACTAAGTATAAATTATGAAAATTACTGTATTTCTGTTACCTTTTATAATGTCCCGCTATTAATTTAATATTTTACAGATACTGATACTGAGATATTATAAATGTAATATGCTAAAAGCTACTTTACATTAACTCGGTATTAATGCAACAAGGTTCGTTGCAGGAAATTTGAAATAGGCCATAAATAATCCGCCTTTGCATAATCTAGAGTTGTTTATTTGCATACCGAGAATTCGTATAACGTTCCCCACATTCAGAAATAATTACTACCGCAATAATAACGGAAATTAAATCAAATAAAAAATAACAAAATTAAGGCTGTAATTTACATTGTGATAGACTAATTAGATGGGACTTGGACGTTAAAAAACAAATAATGCACATACTTAATGCGTACTTGATTAACTCTTTCCAAGACAAATAAAGTCTTACACAGAAGCAATTTCTCCAGAGTCTAATTGAGTTGAGTTGGATGAAAGGGTGAATGTAATCACGTTTAAACAGATTAAGTGTGAGAAACAGCCTCTGGGTTATTATACCTACGCCATAAAAAGTAGGTAAGTTTCTAGCATTTGTTGAACTTGAGTTACTTAAGCATGAAAAGAGGTTAATACCCTGAATGAAATAAAAAAGATTTAAAATAACATATTCATTATATATCTTTATCTTGCATTTGCCGAATGTGTAGGATAAGTCTGTTAATAGTTAATAATAATAATAAAAAATATGTTTTGAAATCTCCACACTCAGCCAACTGATCCCAAAGTACGCAGAGACTGCGTTATGGTAACCAGACAACTGATAAACTACAGAAATACATGTAGAAATACATGTAGATATACACATAGAAGCTTTTTTATATGTTAAACCATCGAGAAAGGTAGAGTGAATGGAAGAAAGTACCGGTAAAAGTGGTCATGTTTTGTGAAGACGCTGTAGTGAGTCGCTGGAAGGAAACGCAAAAAATATGACCGGACGAGAAAGGAATGCGATGTACGCCAATCGCACTGAGCATCCTATAATGTTCTTGCTGGAAACATATGGATTGATAACACACGACAATTTTACTAACAAACATCATATGTAAAACGGTAAAGCTGAACTTGTCGGCCATTAGTCCATTGATAAAATCACGGCTCCTCTGCCGGGAGCATGCGACGAGCAACAAGAAACTCGTTGCACAGCAATTAACGATCAGAATGACCAGCGTTTGTGACCACTGATATGTACCTATAACTGACACTAATGAAGAAGCTTAAATAAATAATAATAAACACATAAATTAAAAAAATACTGAATAAAATTAATAGAGCACCAAATTGCCAAATAACTGTGTTCTCACTGACCAGACATGTTTCTCTGCATCATCGTTCTCTTCATATACACTATCAGGTTTTAACTGAGACTGACTGAGTCGCCGGCGACTTCTTACTCCTCCCTCAACGAGTGTCTGACTAATTTGGTCAAATTAGGTGAAACATGGTCTTCCTCTGTACTGCTTCTATTTATCATGCATTGATTTTAACTCTAAGAACTATATTTAAACAGGAATTGATAAAATTAAATTTGATGCTAGTACTAGCCCTGAAACATTGCGTTTTGCACACTCTGACGAACCAGATACATAAAATAAAAGACATGCACGAAGTATATCTGTTTACGTTCCAAAGATTCATCAAGCGAAATATAAAGCGCTAGATCGCTAAAAGCGATAGGTTGAAAATATTTACATAAAATATTGACTGCTAGTTGAGACATTTATTAAGTAAAGAGTCCGTTCATAAATGTGACTCTTATATTATACCAAAAATATTAAATATGTACATCAGATCTGTAAATGTGGATATACTTAGCATTCCGTGCTCTCTGTATACCCCGCAAGCTATGATATAATAATAATCTAATATGAAAGGGTTAATTCAATCTCAAGACTAAAATTTAAATGACTCAAGGGCACAAGTACCTAATTATTAAATATGCACCATCATACAGATCAATATATAATTCTGCATTTGACTTTAACAAGGTGTTAAAAGACAATGTGAGTAACCTTCCCATGTCGTCAGGTTTTTAAGAAGGTTTTAATTATGCCAAAGTGCTATCAATAAAAAAATTGTATCAATCTTTTTTAATATACATTTTAACCACATGATGTATATAGTAACCAAACAGAAATTTAAAAAATCTTCGCAAATAAAAATGTTAACACTTGTCAAAAATTCAAATGCTAACACTCAAGTAATACTTTTCATAAAATGTGTAATTATTCATTATAATAAATACTTTGAACCAAAAATTCAATGTTTGCTCATTTTTTTACTATGAAAAATGTTTAATAACATGTCAAGTAAATATATTTGAATTCTACAATCAATATTTAATGTTTCATACAGTTACTGCTTTTTTACATTATTTTATTTTATTATAATAAGAAACATTCAAACGTTACTTCTGAGTTAATAAAATAACAGTGGCAAACTGTGCCGTTTTTATTATTGCCACGCTAATTGGCGCATAATTGGTGCTCCGGCCCGCATACTGAGAGCCCTCGATCGGATTATTTCCAAGCCCTCCAAGCCGGCGCCTTGTAATTTGCGTCCGCACGTGCGCGGGCGACGCGCTGTGCTCGTCTCGAGTCTTTGACCTGTTGTTTTAGTTCCGCGGGACGCCAACAGATGGCGTTTGTTGTATCATTCAATAAACTAATCAAAAGCTACGTACTAAAAGCTTGAAAGGCTAGAAACAAAATATCCTCGACTATTTTAATTTAAGAAATATTCGAGTATATGCACAAATATTAAGTATTTATAATAAGTATCCTAAATTTTTTGAATAGAGTTTTGATGGATGCCGATGCCAAGACTTATGACTTGCTAACTTGACCAAATAAAACATAATATAGGTATTGAATGATGGCGGTGTCATGGGGCCTTCAAAATCGGAGTGCGATCATGAAGAGAGCAATAAATGTAAGAAAAGGTTGCTAAATTTCTAAGGATAGAGATATTTGGCACTCGCTGCTCTTTACCTACCCTGTAAGGGATCGTATGTGATGATACAGTAATGAAAATATATTTAAAAAGGCAACTGGTTGAAGATTTAATTTGAATAAACCAAATTAAATAATACATACAACTGTTTAACTTATTTGATGTCTGCACGGATATGGTAAACACGCATTTTCCTGAATGTTTGGACTTAAACAGCGTAAATAAATGCGCCTGACTGCCCTCGTACCGTGACTTATGTAACAATGTGACACCGGAAGTAGCAGCAGTAAGTATTTAATAGTCGCTTACATATTTTATACTATAAAAGTTGGTAACAGGTGTGATACTCCCTATAGTCGGTTATCACAGCATGCCATTGAAATCTGTATCATTCCGACCTACATCACTAGACTGGCCAGTGGGTCCATTATTAGCTTCGTCCATGTCTACCCTTTATCATGCCTCTGTTAGAGATGGTTCTCCTCTCAAAATGACGCAGTCGATAATACCTAATTTGGATATTACACTTTAAATATTTTTTATATTATATTATTATTTTCAGTATTAAACCTCCTCTAAAAAATATATCAGGAGATTCACAGGATTATTTGTTTTGCTCGCACTACGAGAGACGCTTGTTGATAATGTTAAAATATGAAAAATAGTATTTTATGGTATTGGTAATGTTTTCTTTATTATCAAAAGCTGTGAACTTAGTGAGTTCCCACTAAGTAATGAGGACTGATTTCAAGGGGTCAGCACCAAAGCTTAGCACATTGATTATCCGCCTAATCACAATTTTTTTTACCATTGGTCGCGACACATTTTCCATAACGCAATAGGGAAAACTGAACTTTAATATTTTTGCAATAAGGTTGAACTTTGTATAACAGTACTGAAAGTTACGAGGTTAAATGTCGAATGATGACCACCGTGAACAGTTAGTTTTATTGCACGGCGTTTCTGTACTGATGATATAATTTTGTTGCAAACAGCCAAGTGTTTGATCCCATTACGTCAACTCTACAGTGCAACCGTTTCATGATTAGGAAATTGACATTACTGTAAAAATACCATTGATATAAACTTTTCATTTATTTCGTAAAGATGTCATTATAAGTGTCGCAGGATTAATGACATTCGTAAAGATATTAGCTTTATTTATACTAATAAGCTTAATTTGAAATTCACGTCTGCCCTTTACCCTATTAATAGCGAAGGCAGTCAGTCATCTTGCCACATTTAATAATGGGTAGTAGCAAAAGTGACTTTGTGTCCTGGCTTGAGAGTTTTAGTCTGAATCATATTTAAAAAGTCCTACGAACACTTCTTCTGAGGTAAGGAATGAGACGGAAAATTGGATGTAGTTAAGTCACTGTTACGACGAATGCAAAAATAGGTGAGATATTGACAGCCAAATCTAACTAATCTAACCCGTTGTTTGAGGCAGAGTTATTTTAAAATTTTGGTTTTATTTTGCTAGAACTTGTCTGTATTTGCCCAAAGACGTAAGCAGAGGTGTAGTACACCCCCACGTTACACCTATTACGTTATACATCCTATCATGGAATAGAGGGTGTCTATTACCATACACCGCACCACTAACGGTAATTTCAAATGAGAACAACCAAGTAACACAATCAAAATATACATACTAATGAGATGATGTGTATTTTTTTGAGCAAAACGTCATCATAAATCGGCTGATTGACAGCCACCGCGACGGGGAAGCCCCAGATATAGTTACACAGCCGGATGCATTGCATTCATTTCTCTCATGGCTTTCTCAGTATTTACATTCGTTTAAATTATATGTAGTATATTTGTATCGTATAACGGTTTTAGAAAGTTCAATCATTCGTGAAACCGTAACTTATATTAAACCATAAAACACGTACATCAATGAGCCGTATATTTATATAAGTATACAAAAACGATCAATTTCTGCAAACGGTACATTGATTTTTATCAGTTCATTTGTCTTCACGATAGAATTATTTATCATTGATAAAACATGAGAAAATGAGAGTTATCATTAAACTGTAATAAACTTATACTGTGGGTACTTGTTAAGAATTGATCAAAAAATAAATTCAAATGTTGGAAATTTAAAGTTTTTAATTTTAAGTTTTGGAAATGTTTACTAATTTTTAAATTAATGCTACAATACTAAATTCTTTAATACAACAATTGGGGATAGGAAAATTGATATGATAGAGTGCCTCAAACCCTTTCATTTCAAAGTTCTAAAACACGCGGTCGTAACCACATCAAATTTGATGTATTAAGACCATTTAATCGTATTAGTTCTCGTGTATTTATACACAGATCGGATACATATGGAGACAGGACGCCACTAAATTGGGTGAATGAGGTGTGACGGCGTCCCGGAAACACGTTTTGTAAAGAATTTTTCACTGACAATTTGAACCTTGTACCTATTGTACTAAAGCGAAAAAGTACACGCTATTTCATCATTTTAATATATCGTTAACTCACGATTTTGACCTTTATTATTATGGTGTTAGAGGTTATGAATTGAGAAACAGAAGACTATAATAGGGAAGAGTTTCTTAATTCGAACATCCGGTGTCATACCGATCTGTAACTAATTATTCGTACCAGAAACAGAAGCTAACCAACAAATTGCAGTACCAGAGTACACCACAGTACACGATCCTTCCGGAAATTGTCTATTATAGAGTATTGTCTCTCTTAGCGGAGTCTATGGCTATTTGATTGTTGCTATATTTAGATCATACGTCTAATGAACAAACTACCTACCCACTTTGCTTACTTTGTTCAATATATTTTACACAATAAGAAACAATACCATCATCATTATCTCCATCACCATTATCACAGCCGTCATCATCTGCTTGTTTCAATTCATTGCTAGGCATGTCGTCTTACACGACAATTAGCCAATGAACAACAACAAGAAAAATTGCGCACTTAACGTTGAATGTCACTGTTGAATGGCAGAAACATTTTTTTTGTATTATAGGACGACACATAGATATGCCCTATAAATAACAAATTATCTTCGCTATATGCCTGATCCGTTTTATGTCTCCATAAGTCTCCACAAGTACTGAATAAAATATAATAACCCTAGATGGAATAGTCCACTGAAACCGCATATTTTAGTGAAAATTCAACATGGAATAATTAAATTATATAAAATAAATAAATAAATTTTATTCTTTGAGTTGAAAATACGTGATAAATAATAAATAAATACGAACTTTTCCAGAGATATATTCATTTTTCAGAAATAACTTAATCAAATTAAAAACTTGTTCGTTCCAAATACGGCATCATTATGAGCGTGAACAATTAATGCACGCGGACACGTGGACAGCCGGGAAATTAGGAAGGCTGCATTCATTAACAGTAATTGGCGGGAAATTGAAGGAAGTGGACGCACGGAAATATCGCGTCTACTGACTGATGTTGCGTTTTATACACACCAATTTTACCGGCCAGTGATGTGAGGATTTATACAAAAGAAATAGTAGTAGATTAAAAAACTGCAACACTGTAAACTTTTTAAATTGATGGAAACAAGACGAATTTATTCTATTTTTATAAATCTGAGATCGACTGCCCAAGTACAAAATTAGGAATTAATATATCCCGACCCGTGGACTTTGACATTCAATGTAAGTTTACATACCTACATATGTATATATGTCAAGGATAACCGTGGATTAACGCATAGAAAATCCATAATCTTCGTTTCAGAAATCTTGAAATTTCGTCTTCAGAAATTTCGAAACAATACCATATTATCAGATTTCTTATGATTATTTAGTAATAATTATAAAAAAAAATGATAATAATGATGATAACTTTGCATAATTTCCTTAACCTGGAACAGCATAAACGCAATACGATTGACTTCAACTTGAGAATGTGATGACATGGTAGACGGTCATCATAGGAGTATAATTTTTACACAGAGACCAATACGAAAGCTGTTAGGCACTATGAAATTTCAAGATAAAAGGCTTTTACGACATAGTTCTAACAATCGAAACACAATAGCAACCCTAACGGTTATACCTCAATGTTATTCCAGTTGGCGCCACAGTTGTGACGAACATGTAATAAAACGCTCCAAAATAGACATACAACTCGTATTATAATAGACCGGGTCAGACCTGAGGTACGTAACTGTAACACAGATTACAGCTATTGGAGAAAAATGTCCTTCAACATATTACTTGCCCCCTCCAGACTTTGTAATCGTCGTTATCAATAATAATATTTTAGAATATTAACACATACGACCATCTGCATGTTCATCCATAATAATGATAATGATAATGGTATATTCGGATTATAGAGATTATTAGAAAATTTTCATTATCAATTATTTCTTTTATCGATCCACTGTTGGACACAGGTTTTCTGTCAAAATTAGAAAAATAAAAAGCATATTTTGTCACAAAGTTTTACATAGTCCACATACGAGTACTTCTTATTTTATTACCTGCCAGTAATATTACAAAATGAATGAACATATTGAATGATTCAACCCTGTCGGACTAGGAGTTCGTCTCGTCTCGTCACATCACAAACATGAACATTGAACAAAAAACAGGCGCACGTGCTACTGGCTCTGCCAGGTGCACAGGAAGTAGACATAAAGATTTTCCATGAGATGCGGCTCGACTTTTTTATCCCTTTTAAATATTTCAGGGTTGTATCCCACTGTAGGGGTGGCAAGGAGATTAGAGGTAGAATTATGGTTAGTTTTTACTGCACAGAAAACAGTTTAACACTTATAATGCCTCGCATTTCAAGAGACTATAATCTTGCGCCTGTGTTTTAAACTTATGATATATCCATTATTCGCTAGATGTTTGTTGAATGAGATTGTTATCTGCTGTTTTTAAAAAGAAACATCTAATGTCTTGTTACGTAGTTTAGAGAAAATCGTTTTTGTGGTATGTTCTTAACTGTCTTTAATACTCGTATATACTGGCTATGCTGGCAATGTTGGCTATATATACACATAAATATATAATCATACACATATTTTTACACCCAGACACAATAAAAACGTGTGTTGATCATAAAAATATTTATTGTAGGCGGGAATCGCATCCACGACCACCGTCGCAACAGTCATGTTTACTAATCATTGCACCAAAGGCCAATCAAAGCATTGAAAAGTAACTAAATGG
>DWFT01000657.1:0-11067 GCA_018246795.1 Microceris patrobas patrobas
AATGATAATGCCAGATGAGATCAAAGAAGGAATGTTTTGCATTTTTAAAGATGAAGGAAGTTTGTTCCCTGGAGTTCCCTGTTCCTTGAAGTTTGAACTATAAATGTTTTAAAAAAAGAATATTTAGGGGGTTGGACCTGGTATGCAAAAATAGAAGTGTGTTATAGAAAAGAAAATATAGTTTTGAAACTAAAAAACTATCAAATAACTAGAAAGCATGGAAAAAAATTTCATTGATGACGATATTCCGTTTATGGAACGGGGTGAATAATTATCATCTTCAATATCAATTATCAGTTTAGTGAATAATTTTATGAAAACTTTAATTCTCATTAAGAGCAAATAGTTGGAAGTATGGTATCCCAAGTGAATGACAGGGTTTTGTCTATGACAAGTTTCTATATTTACGATGGATCTTTATATTTTTTAATGCCTGGAGACATTTAATTTTACCCAAAGCAACAAAATATGGAATTCTAGATTTTAATTGTCCTAGATAACTCAATTCAATGTTACCCAAAATTCGTTATAACTTTAATGACTACTAAAATGTTAATTTCTCAAACATTCCTTTATTAAAATCATCACATTGGTTAATTAACCATAATATTGAGTAGGTATGAAAGAACACTTACCACATTGTATAGTACAGTCCAGCAATAACATTTATTTCATAATATCAATAAAAATCAGAGGAAAATCTTCGAAGTTACCCTACTTGACTGTAATAATATCGTTTAGTAATCTATCGTTTTAATTGAATATCAATAATATCCACACGTGATAAGTATTAAAAGTCAAAGGAATTTTAATTAAAAATCTTTATTGTTATAGTTAAAAAATATGTTCATTCATTATAAAATAACGTGACCAACTTTATTTTTAACCAAACTAGATGGAATTTCAAATATGTCCAAGTGAGGACAGTCAAAAACACACCTGACACTATTATTAAAAATGATTACAAAATAATAAAATAGAAACAACAGATGTATTTGGGAAATGTTTATTAAACATCAAATTATTGGAATTATTACATTTATCAGACCATTCTCAAAAAGCCACATAGTAATGTCCTGACTCTCTCTTCTTGAATATTCTTGTTTTCTACGCTTAGAATGTAAATTAATACGCTGATAACAGACAAAATTTTTACAAATTCGTCATAATGAGGTACATCTATGTATGGTTATTAATTTTCATGTCGCCCGTGAAACTCCCAGGGCGAAGATTACTTTCCATCAACGTTGGCAATTTGATGTTTATCAGATGTGGAGTCCATTTCCATAGTCTAAACTACTTATAAAATTGTTCACGATTATTTTTAAACACCATCTTCATATTATGGCGTCATCTCGTACGTTTTTGTCAGTAGAAGGTCGCGTCTTATTCTGAGGCAAATATAACTCCCACTTGATGCGACAGTTACAATGTACATAACTTCAGAAGACAGCTTCCTTGACAACGACGTAGTAACATATCAAAGCTAGATCGTCATCATCTCTTGTCCACTGTGGAGTATCAGCAACATCCTCTCAATTGATCAAGTGACTGCGTTACTCCAACGACGAATTAAATCATAGGATTTCCTCCAAGCGTGCCTTTCTATAACATTTTGTATAACATAAATTCATATATTCTTCTCTCATGTCGCTCTTGCCTACAATCTTGAAAATATCGTCGTTAACCTAACCAACGGCAACATACATTTAAGGAATTCTTCAGAAAGATGATTACTAATGTGTGAAAATTAACTGTTTCGAAACCTGAAAGAAAAGTTGGGCCGGCGCAAAAATATTAGCGTGGAATGAGGTGACAGATGAAGAGGTGATAAGATGTGAAATTTTTGAGTGTAATGTCCAATGACATTTAGTTAATTATGTAAAATTAAATGTGTAGTAGCATGTGTAGTTTATGTAGTGTGTGTATATGTGTGTATGAATGGACATGGGACGGACCATGCTAGTGTCTGCGATGGGTGCGCCGCAGCTCCTGCAAGCGGCGCTCGTGCTCAGCCATGTGCTGCCTTCGTTGCTCCTCTTTAACAGCAATCTATAAAACACCAGAGATTGTTATAAAGTTATGAAAAGTTATGAACTTGTGGCAACAGCTTCACCACCTATTCCATGGTGGGACATACATGTAACTGGAGAAATGTGGGAGTGTTCTACACTCCCCTGCCTACCCCTTAAGGGGTTACAGCCGTGATGGAACTTTTATCACTGTACATTGCACAACTCAGTTATAATAGTGGCTATTACTAAAAACATGAGAATTATTTGCTTAAGCAGTAATAAATTAATTGCCAAGTCAGTGACCAACAATTGCAAGTTACTGAAAAAAATCAAAACAAGAACTAATGTAGGTATCAATTGCTTACATAAATATATCATACATTTGATTTTCTTATTAATTAAAAATTGTCTCATTGCAACATACAAAATGTAGCATCTCTTAAATAAATATCATGAAAAAATCACATCCTAAATAATCCATAAAAATATTGAATACAAGGTAACATGTTTAATGTAAAAAAAATTGCTAAATAGGTATGCTAAATAACATGTTTTTTAATGTAGAAGACCTTGGCCAAATTTTTTAGGCAGGTACATAATATTAGATAGATATTACTCTATAAAAATTGTAAGGCTTTCATTTGTTTGGATAAGCTTCTAACAAATGTGTTGGTGAGTAGGCTATATAATAGGCATAATGCATTAAACTAATGGCAGAAAATATATACAAATGTAAAGTTGTAAATATAAAGAGGGTGTGCAACAACAGTATAGGTAATTTTATTCTTCAGAATTGAACCAAGTGTGGTTTAAATATCTTTTTAAAGGGAAATATTCTTACCGTCTCTGCTGACAATGGTAGCCAATATATACATGGAGTGGCTTTTGTCTTTCTAAACAGATCATCTAACAGTTTCGCTGGAGCCTCTTCTTCTTTTTTCTTAAATTTCTTTGCTATTCACAAAAGAAAAGTGTAAGAAAATTGTATTATCTAATTATTAAAGAAAATATACATGCATAATGTATTTAAAAAGCACCTATATACCTGGTTCTGGACTTCTCTCAGGAGTATGATGTCGCCTTTTCTCATGGAAACGATCATCCCTACTGCTGATCTTTTCCTTTTCTTTGCCTTTTTCATTTTTACCAACATCCCACTCTCTCATCAACAATTTTCTTTCCCAAGGTTTATCCTTAAATATAAAGGTAGCTCATTAATTTCATGAACCTCACATTTCTTTTATTTTACATAATTATAATAATTCATCTTATAATTGCTCACCACTTCCCCTCGTTCTCGTTTCATGTCTTGCTCACGAAGCCAGTCCTCCACAGTGCCTGGAATGGTTGAGGTCTGAGCACTGTCTACATCTTCATTAGCCTTAGCCTTATCAAAGTCATCTTTTGTAGAAAAATCTACATGCAATGTTTTTGGATTTGATACAGGCCAAGTTACTCCATGGAGAGCATGTATGGTTTCCACGGCCTGACTGAAAAGCAAAATATCTTTAAGATCTTCATATCTAAACAATGACTCAATGTTTAGATAGTATTAGAAAAACAATCACTTACTCTTCAGTTTCATATTGAACATAGCACTTAGATTTGATCCTATCTATCCAAAACCCATTGTCCACAATCCTGCCTGTTCGTTGCAATAAATTTTTCAGCTGTGGTAATGTGAAAGGTCTCACTAAATTGGTTATAAACAAGATGTTAGACTGCTTGTGTCTTGGTGGACTAGGTGGTCTCGCTATTATACTGTCATTATCCTTGACAATTGATATTTTCCTATTTGAGGAGAGATTGGTTTCTCTGATTTTTATGTTCTCTTTATCCCTGTCATCATTCTCCTTTTTCTTAATTTCTACACTATCAGTGTTGTCAATGACGATTTTGGGTAGCACTGGTCTTTCAAGTTTCTCTGTTACTTCCACTCTCCTATGATGTTTTTTTTCTTCAATTACTTCATCAAACTCTGTTGGTTTTACATCTGGAATTATGTCTTTCAAGACATCTGTAGAGATTGTTATAGATTTCTGTGTGGTTACTCTGCTGGGCCGAGAACCCCATCTTCTCTTTCTATTTGACTGGGTTGTGGTTTGTCCGTTATGTACAATAGTGTCCTGAGTAGCTGAAATAGATTCCGTAATTGACTCCTTCAAATCATTCTCTTTAGGTTCATGTATTGGTTTCTCAGTATCTTCTGAAACCGAACTTTCTACTTCCTTCTCTGGACTCTTAGAGCTCTCTACAACATTTGTTTCATTAATAATTACTGGATTATCTCCTGTACTGTTGATGTTCTCACAATTAATGGTTTCTGTTTTATCACCTGTAATACTTACCTCACTTTTATCCACATCACTATCAGCTTTTTCCTCCTTCGACGGTTTCGGTGATTCTGGTCTGGTATTCTCTGTTTGCTCATTTACTACATCTGAAGATTCCGGTCTGCTTTCATCAGCATGTATCTCCAATATTTCTGATTTGTCTCCAGATATACTCCTTTTCCGAGAACTCTCTGCCTTCTCAGGTAAACTATTTTGACTATCATCAGTTTCAGATTTGGGTGAAGCAACAGTTGTATCAGCATCTGATTGCTTCTCTTGTGACTCTGTTTTGTTTTCCTCATTTTGTGTTCCTTGGTCAGTTGTTTGCTCAGTTGCAGTGTTGGCACTGTCATCAACTTTAGATTCCTCTGATGGTTTCGTTTCATCTGTGGTTGTAGACATTGAAGTATCATTTGAACTTACCTCTTGCATCTGAGTATTTTGACCTTCGTCTGTGGCTTTTGGCTCATTTTGCTTTTCATTATCTGGTTCATCACCCTGACTATCCTGGTTCTTATCAGAGTCCTCCTTTGAATCAACTGTTGAACGTTTAGAGCGATGTTTTGTTTTCTTACGTTCCTCCGCAGGTTCGCCGCTTGCGGAGCGAGAATGTTTCCGTTTGCTGCGTGGAGATCTATCAGCTCTCTCCGGAGTCGACGGTGGCCGCGTTAAACATATCTTTAATTTTTGAATCTCGCCGACATCTCCACCTTCAGATGTTTTGACTTGCCATACTTGTTCATTTGTTTCTTCTGGACTGTCCTCTTTAGCTGATGTTTGTGGCGGGTTGTTTTCTGTTACATTTTCGGGCGCCGCTGGTTGTTCTGGGTTGATATCCTCCGTAGATTCATTATCAGAAGATGTAGATTCTTTTCTGCGTCTCGTCTTAGGCCGCTTTGGTTTTTCAGGTTTCTCTTTTTTTTCGGGTGATGCTTTCGTTTTCTTACTAGCAAAACGTTCACTCTTACGACGCATCCTTACCTAAAAATCGTTAAAACAATGTATTAAAACCGAACTACGTGTGGTAAGATTGCATAAACACTTGTATATGAATATTTAATTTACCAAAGTAAATATGAAACTAAGTTTTTACATGAATACCACGCGCTAACTCGAAAATTTGGTTATCGCACAAACTAACAAGATGCGGCCATTTTGAAATTAAAAATTTGCTAGGTCTGAGCACACAATAGACAAAACTTATAAATCAAACCTATCACCAAGTTAATAGATTACTTCCAAACATAAGTGCAAATAATCACAATTAATTTTAAAACATTCCTCTTTTGTCGTATTTGCCGAGAAATTACTCATTTGAAGTCTACTCCACGACTATAATGCCAAGAATTAGTACCTATATCTTTTTTAAATCTGGCTCAAAATTATTTATTCGTAGAAGAAAAAATTGCAAGTATTTTGTATTTTATTTTTCTGGATACATCTACAACAGGTAGCATTTTTTTTGTTTAACAGCTAAAAACATATTAACTCCCTTTCAATTCTAAGCGTTATAAACAATACTGTACTGTTAAAATTTGTGACGAGATCAATTGTACCAAAAAGCGTAGGTGTAAAACCCATTTCTTTGGATAATCATGTTGATTCGAGTTAGCAGCGATTAGAAGAGCTTACGAACAAATTAAATTGATTTTCCTCATTATTTTTCTTCATAAATAAAAACATTTGAGATCCTTTTCTATCTGTATTAGAAAATGACGTTTGTTCGCTTCTGTCAAAGTTAAAAGATGATCGCTGTTCCGATAGATTCGTTTTGGAAAATGATTACTAATTTACTGTGATCCTGTAATATTAGAGGTAAACGAATGATACATGTTTTGATTATAACTGCAATAATTTAACATGCGTGTTTAATAATCGTCAATGCTTTCCTTTTGTTTTAGATATTATGGGCCTTTTATGTCATACTTGTGGTTTGGAGGTCTATTTATGTGCATCTAAACGTGCATTAGTGGCTAGTGACTAATAATGAGTTATCTTTAACAATCATCAAACATTAAATAAAAATGGGTAACCAAAACAGTTGTTGTTGTTACCAAAGTCCATCGCCCATCAGAAAAGACATCGTAAAGTTAGATGATTACCTTCCGGAGGGCGAAATAAGCTCAAATAATATCCAGCATATCAGCGAAAGGGAACCTGATGATGGCGACATCGACCCTTCTCAAGACCCAATTGCAGGTACCATATTTATGGAGAGATCCAAAGCATCCATCGAGAACGGTATAACTCGCAAGCGTAGTCAACACCAAATTGCTGATAATAAGCTGAAGAAAAGCAGTTCCTGTTCTACAATTTATTTAGATGATAGTACAGTATCCCAACCTAACTTAAAGAACACTGTGAAGTGTGTTGCCTTGGCTATCTACTACCACATAAAGAATAGAACATCTGAGCGCAGAATAGACATATTCGATGAAAAGCTCCACCCACTGGTAAAGGAGGGAGTCAGTGATGACTATGATAGGTATAACCCAGAACATAAGCAGATTTACAAGTTTGTAAGAACTTTATTTAATGCTGCACAGTTGACAGCTGAGTGTGCTATTATAACACTGGTATACTTAGAAAGACTTCTAATATGTGCTGAACTTGATATAGCTCCCTCTAACTGGAGGAGAATAGTTTTGGGTGCAATTTTACTGGCTAGTAAAGTATGGGATGACCAGGCTGTCTGGAATGTTGATTACTGTCAGATTCTGAAGGACATTACTGTTGAAGATATGAATGAGCTGGAAAGGCAATTTTTAGAAATGCTACAGTTCAACATAAATGTACCATCAAGTGTCTATGCAAAATATTACTTTGATCTTCGTACTTTAGCTGAGGCAAACGACTTAGCGTTTCCCAGTGAGCCACTTAGCAAAGAAAGGGCACAAAAACTTGAGGCAATGTCTAGGGTTATGGAGGATAAAATATCTGCTGAAATTGTAAAAAATGGTATTAAAAAATGGTCAAGCTTAGACAATGTCAATTCTGGTGCTGGGATAAGGCGTAGTGTGGCCATATTGTCTTAATTTATTGTCTGGAGCTAATACTTGAATCCCAATTGGTATCACAAATATTTGATAATTTTTATGGTCTTTAGAAATTTGCACCGAATTGATGAGTTGTATTTATTTATACTGTGCTTCAGTGTTTTAGTTGTTTGACAAAAATTGTCCAGAAGATAATGGTAACATATATTCCATTCATATTGTTATGAAAACAGAAATATTTCCATCCCACTATATGAAGTATTTGCAAATGAAAATAATGCATCATTTATTTTTAGGCTTGTAACTATATGAGTACATAAAGTACCCAGCTCAGTTTTCTGAGCATTTTCAAAGGCAATAAACAATGGTGAACTTTGCTGTATTCAAATAAAAATGGTATTTAATAAATTCTTGGTGCTCAGCCAAATATGGAATCAGCAGTGTTCAAATTTAAAGATTCATTAAAAGAATTGTTTTGAGAGTGTTCAGGTATGTGCATTTAATTGTACTGTGGTTACATGTGTACAAGGCTTGGAGATGCTCAATTATAAGCAATCACAGTTTATATTGATGTATTGTTAATCTGAAAGACTTGTGAAAGTGGTCCAATATTTTTTGTATTCTACCTGTAACTGATTTGCTACTTAATTTTCTTTTATTGAATTGGCTTCCAGTTTAATTATAATTTAGTATTTCATAAGAAGCACTAATATTCATAGTTTGCTTCCAAAACTGCGCTTTTAGGATACAATAAAATTAGTCTTTTAGAATGTGTAACTGCATTTGACTGAATTAAGGATCTTGTGATTGTGGTCATGAGTGCTTAGTCAACAGATATAATTTTTTAATTATTTTACTAAGTGTAATGCATTTAGGTATTTGACATAGTGTGTATATGAAATTATGCCAAATTATTTTATAATCAAATCTTACATATTATGTGAACTCAGTAAGTCAAAATTGTTACAATAATTATTATTTGAAGTATTATTTTACTTGATTGATTAATTGGCATCTATTTAATTTTCGTTATTAATTAATAAAACAAGAGGAATTGATAGTATTCAATGATTTTAACCATTTAAATTGTGATTAAGTTATACAATCCATACTTTATGTATCTTTAATGTACTTTAAGTGAGAATAAACATTTTATATGAGACTTTCTATGCTGTATTTTATTCTATTTGAAATAACATATATGAGTTGATTTTTGTGTTATTATTTTACTAAATATACCTATGCCATTCTCAAATTAATCACTTTGACACAAAAATATTTATTCTGTTAAAAAAACCACATTTTTTATTTATATGCAAATTTTTCTTCTCTTTCAATTATGATAAAGGCTTAAGATCCTTCAAATAAGCACTGTAATTTTCAAAAATATCTGCAATTTCACTCTTCTTATTCATTTGTTCATCATACTCGGATCCAAGAGCCCATAACGACTCTAGGTCATAAGTCTGTCGTGCTTTGTTTGAGAAAATGTGCAAAGCTATGTTACCTGAAACATTAATATGCATAATAATAAATTATATTATTCAATGTCTGACTGTGATCAAAAAAAGAAGCAAATTGTAGCACTAACAATAGCAAACTTCACAACTCTATTTCCCTGAAAGGTTAGGCACAGGTAGTACCCAGTGTACTCATACTTTTCACCAATTATATATATAATATCCCATGGAATAGGGAAGCTAATTTCAATGGACTGGCATAAAACTTGTTTCTGAACTAATCTATCTTATATATTTAATCTATATCTATATATCTAATCATATATCCCATGGAATAGGGAAGCTAATTTCAATGAACTGGCATAAAACTTGTTTCTGAACTAATCTACTGGGAATTTCAAGCTAAAGAAACTCTATAATGCTTTCACCAACTAGATAATTGAACCCAGTAGCAAACCCATTTGCTTAGCAGTTGTTCTTGCAACCACTAAACCAAGGATGCAGTCACTATAACAGTATTCAGATAAGCCTGTACTCCATGACTCTTTTGACAGTAAATGTGTACATTGTATATTATATTATTTACTGGTTTAATTTATTGAATAATGGCTTATACTATAAATTGACTTCTAATTGAGCGAGTTACAGAATTACTTTTAAAATTCACAGACATTTTATCTTGTAACATGGGGTAGACACAATTGAGCTATCTTACAAGGTTTTCAAACTTCAACAATACCTAGATCCAGCGCCATCCATTCCTCAGAATCTTTGCCTTCAATTCTGGGTATGAGATCTGTTTTATGGCATTTTTTCTTATAGACTTTCCTAACAAACTCAGCCAATGCCAAAATATGCCTTTTGCTACGGCCACTAACAATACATATGTATGCAACATAGTTAATATCCTCGGGAACTGCAGCTACAAATATGTCCTTTGAGTTCTCCCTCTGAAGTAATTCTACAAGGTCCTCTATTTCAAAAACCCCATTTTTTCCTCCTAAAACACAAAAAGTAGTGTATTTCAACCCTCATAACTTCTGATTCTGTTACAGAGATATTTTATATGAATATAAGATTAACTATTTGGTAAGAATTTTTGCTAATTTGAAATTGTTTTGTTATTAATTTTTTTTAAATGAGTACAGGTACTCTGACTTTTTGAGTTTTTTCATTATTATTATGCACTAGGTATGCTCTATTAACTAATACATAACCAAGATTTCAAAGTATGGAATATATGGTGTGGTTGGAATCTTATACAAAATGCTTACTCTCTAGGTTTATTCCCTCAAACTCGTCGCTTATAACATATCTGTCTTGTTCGGGAATTTCTTCGGCAGTATGTTGGATAACCGGCGAATTGTTTTCGGTTATCACCTGATATTTACTAGCTATCGCGGGGGAAGTGGGGTTATTTGACTTTGATGTATGCCTTGGATTTCTTAAACAAACTCCACAATGTATTTGTTTTGGATGCTGTACATTAGAGTAACCCAATATTCGAGGCTTGTGAAGGCTGCGTAGTACTATATTTCTTATCATGGCTGCTTAGTACAAGTAAAATTTTCGTTAATCCTCAATAAACTAAGTATAAAGTCTGTATCACTTGCAAAATATTCTCCTAATTATTATTCGTTTTGATATTATTTTACAAGCACACACAACTTATTTTTCGATACCTGTCAGTGTGACATTTGGCATGTTACGATTTTTTCACTGGGACAATTTCATTGTGATGTTCTTTGGCTACATTGTGCCAATGACAGTATTTATTTTTGCTATGTTTAAAAATTGTACCTCTATTTATCTGCCTTCGCTTCTCCTACCCTAATAATGATTTATTTACCGAGCACAATCGATGGTCATTTGCAAGTGTAATATGTTGTCATTTTAATTTGAAACCAAAAACATGTATATATATGTGTAGATAATTCTTCTGTACATGTTTTAATCATCTAACTCCTTCTAAACGGCTGGACAGATTTGGATGAAACTTTGTGCGAATATGTCAATGGGTTCCTGGATGGTTTGAAAACGTAATGGGATCCAGTAAGTGGCGCTGCTATCGCTATATAACTTACGTTATCCTAAACGACTGGGACGATTTTAATGATATTTTTGTTTATATTGTTCAAGTGGATAGATTCATTAGAAGGAATTATGGAATAGCAAAATTAAAAAAATGTCTAAGTTAAATTTAAAATATTACATTGAATGTGGCGCTACTTTTCCGGGCAAGAAGACGTCTGCCGAGAGCGCT